>CAWUFW010000014.1:6607500-6710000 GCA_963921515.1 Calotriton arnoldi | reverse complement strand
GAGAGAGAGGTAGAGAGGGAGAGGTAGAGAGAGAGGTAGAGAGGTAGAGCGAGAGAGGTAGAGAGAGAGGGAGGTGGTAGAGAGAGAGGTAGAGAGGTAGAGAGAGAGGTAGAGAGAGAGGTAGAGAGAGACAGGTAGAGAGTTAGAGAGGTAGAAGGAGATGGTAGAGAGATAGGTAGAGAGTTAGAAGGAGATGGTAGAGTGGTAGAGAGGTAGAGAGGTAGAGAGAGAGGTAGAGAGAGAGGTAGAGAGGTAGAGAGAGAAAGGTGGAGAGAGGTAGAGGGAGAGGTAGAGGGAGAGGGAGAGAGAGAGAGGTAGAGAGATAGGTAGAGAGTTAAAGAGGTAGAAGGAGATGGTAGAGAGATAGGTAGAGAGTTAGAAGGAGATGGTAGAGAGGTAGAGAGAGAGGTAGAGAGAGAGGTAGAGAGAGAGGTAGAGAGAGAGGTGGAGAGAGAGGTGGAGAGAGAGGTGGAGAGAGAGAGGGAGAGGGAGAGGGAGATAGGTAGAGAGTGAGAGGTAGAAGGAGATGGTAGTGAGGTAGAGAGAGGTAGAGAGAGGTAGAGAGAGAGGTAGAGAGAGAGGTAGAGAGAGGGGTAGAGAGAGGGGTAGAGAGAGAGGTAGAGAGAGAGGTAGAGAGAGAGAGAGAGGTAGAGAGCGGTAGAGAGAGAGCGGTAGACAGAGAGGTAGAGAGAGAGAGAGAGTTAGAAGGAGATGGTAGAGAGGTAGAGAGAGAGGTAGAGAGAGAGGTAGAGAGAGAGGTGGAGAGAGAGGTGGAGAGAGAGGTGGAGAGAGAGAGGTAGAGGGAGAGGGAGAGGGAGATAGGTAGAGAGTGAGAGGTAGAAGGAGATGGTAGTGAGGTAGAGAGAGAGGGAGAGGTAGAGAGAGAGAGGTAGAGAGAGAGAGAGGTAGAGAGAGAGAGGGAGAGAGGTAGAGAGAGGTAGAGGGAGAGAGAGAGAGGTAGAGAGTTAGAGAGGTAGAGAGTTAGAGAGGTAGAGAGGTAGAGAGTTAGAGAGGTAGAAGGAGATGGTAGAGGGAGAGGCAGAGAGAGAGAGAGGTAGAGGGTGGTGGGCACGGAACTCGTTTTGGGCGACCAGTGCTTGTTTTCCATAATCAGATTTCGACCCAATGCAGGTGAGAGAGAGAGAAAGTTAGACAAGAAGGGCTGAGCGAGAAGGGAGGGGGAATGCCAGCAGCAGAGGCAGGCGAGAGAGAGAGAAAGTTAGACAAGAAGGGCTGGGCGAGAAGGGAGGGGGAATGCCAGCAGCAGAGGAGCTTGATCAAAGCTCACGAAAAGGGAGGGGGAGAAGGGAGGAGGGAGTGCGAGCAGCAGCTGTGCACGTGCAAGCAGGCTGGCAAATGGTGTGCGATGTGCGCGCACCATGACGAGAGAGGAAAGCCATATGGCGCCTCTGCTCGTCATTGTGCGCGTACTCGCACGCTCTAGGCAAGCCCAAAAAAAAGTGGTCGCATTTCTAAATGCCCACTTATAAAATGTCTCGCCCAGACCAGCGCAAGCGCTGGCTTCAGGGCGAGACCTAAAAATAAGCTTCTTTCAAGATTTATTTCAAGACCAAGATGTACGCAAAAAGTTAAGTACTTTTTTCAGGGAAAATACTTTACACTTTAAAAAGCAGACACTTAGTGCAATTTTCAGGCTGTGCAATGTTAACCTATGGGAGGAAAAGAATGCAGTTTTTCAGGTAAGTCCACTGTAGGTAAGGACCCTTTTTGCATGGTTACCCCCTAACTTTTCGATAGATAACTGATGCTAACTTGACTGAGTTTGCCCTGGGTCCCTGAAAACCACCTTCCCAGGGCCTGCGTTCTTTCACAAAATGGTACCTTTGTTTCCACAATTGGCACACCTCTGGGCCACAATAAAGGTACCCCTGGTACCAAGGGCCTTGTGACCAGAGAGGGCCTCTGAGGGCTGCAGCATAGATTATGCCACCCTCAGAGAACCCTCACCTTAACACCCACACACTGCCATTGCAGGCTGCATGTTTTGCTGCAGACCAAACGGAAGAGTCCATTAAGAAACTAACTCAAGGATTCCGAATCTGGGCAGATCTACAAAACTCGCATCACTCGGCACCCGACGCTCACGGCCCCAGTCCAGGTTGCCCACCGACCCAGTGAAGTCTCCCCAGCGATCCTCACCCGAGACGTGCAGCAGTGGAGAAGACGACTACTGACTTGGCCCCACCTGTACTGGCCTGTCTCCGCCAGCGAACCTTCTCCAAGAAACAGGATTGGCTCGCAGCCAGCAACCTCCAAGAACCCTGGGGACCTGCGCGGTCTTCAACAAAGACTCTGGTCTCCCATGAACACCAGACTGGTCCAACAAGAAACTAACTCATGGACTCGGAATCTAGGCAGATCTTCAAAACTCGCACCACTCGGCACCCGACGCCCACGGCCCAAGTACAGGTTGCCCACCGACCCAGCGAAGTCTTCCCGGCAATATCCCGCGCCCCCCCACCGGCGCCTGCAGCCTCAACCTGAAGGGTCTCCCTCGACCACAACTGTATCTGGTGAGGAAAAACCCGCCGCCTAAAGACACCCCTACACCAGCAGCCCCCATGCCTTGGTGTGACATGCCCACCAACACAGTCTGTGCATGGATAAGTTACCCCTCTAACAAGCCTCACAGCCCTGCGGCAGGGTGCTCCATACCACAGGTGAGGGCATAGCTGCATGAGCAATATGCCCCTACAGTGTCTGTGGCATTAACAGACATTGAAGGTGCAGTGAAGCCATTTTGAGTACATGGGCTGGGAGTTTGTCAACACGAACTCCACAGCTCCACGATGGCTTTACTGAAGACTGAAGTTTGGTATCAAACTCCTCAGCATAATAAACCCACACTGATGCCAGTGAGAGATTGATTATAAAATGCACTCAGAGGGCATCTGAGACATGCCCCATGAACAATGACCGACTTCTAGTGTATTTGACAACTGGTCCCCGCCAGCCAGCCAGCCACCACCAGACAGGTTTCTGACCTCATGAGGTGAGAGTTTGTGCTCTTGGAGGTCAGTAACAAAGCCTGCTCTGTGTGAAGGCGCATCACACCTCCCCTGGCATGAACAGCAAAACGTGGGGGGCACCCAAAGGGTGTAGTTACCCTAGGGGACAGAAGCCATTGGCTACTGCCCCTGTCCTTAGTAACATCCTCAAATTTAGTATTTAAGGGCTTCCCTGGACCTTGTTCCTCAGATTAGATGACCTACGGAGGAGGACCAAAGAGCCGTGCAGCGGTGGAGAAGACTACTACTGACTTGGCCCCAGCTCTACCGGCCTGTCTCCTCCTCCAGCGACCCTTCTCCAAGAAACACGAGTGGCCTGCAGCCAGTAACCTCCAAAAACCCCGGGGACCTGCACTGTCTTCAACAAAGACTCTGGTCTCCTGTGGACACCAGATTTGTCCAACAAGAAATGAACTCAAGGACTCCGAATCTAGGCAGATCTGCAAAACTCGCACCCGGCGCCCCCGGCCCGAGTCCAGGTTGCCCACCGACCCAGTGTAGTCTCCCCGGTGACCCCCCCTCCCGACGCCTGCAGTCTCAACCTGAAGGGTTCCCCTCGACCACAACCGGATCTGGTGAGGAAAAACCAGATGCCTAAAAACACCCCTACACCAGCAGCCCCAAGGCCTTGGAGTGCTGAACCGACAGTGTCCTGGCATCCCCCACTATCCAACTTACCTCGAGTCATGGGATTTCTTCAGCCAGTCTTCAGAACCAAGCCTGCAGCTATTTTCCCCAACAGAGGATCTCCACTGGTTTCAACAGTGCACCAGACACCTCCTTTGCACTCTGCACCCAGCCGCCATGGTGCCTCTGGTGGTTCAGTCTCAGTGCTCTTTGGCGGCCCCTCCAGTGCTGATCTTAACCCCCAGGGCCTAAGTCCCTGAACCACAGGTACTTAGCTGTAACCGGTACCTCTTCGCGGTGCCCCCAGCCTCCATAGGATAACATTGGGCCCAGTGACCTCTGCACCCGGCCGCCCCAGTGCAGCAGGTGGTGCAGTACCTACCTTGGTGAGGCCCTTGTCCAGTGGTGATCCAAACCCCTGGAGACTGAATCTCAAAACCGTTTATTTACCTGTGACTCACCTGTCTTTCCTCCCATAGGATTGCATTGGTCTCACTGTATTGTACTAGGTGAGATCCTGAATACAAAGTATATTTTTCTGTACTGAAAAGCATTTCATGCACATGTAAAGTATTGTTTGATGCTATACAAACGTCTTTCCAGTAATTTGACAGTATTGCATAAAAGTCTACTTACCTGTAACTGAGTTCAACTTGGTTCCTAGTAACAAAAGTAATATATACACACACACATATATATATATAGTGTGAATGCATTTGGTGTACATACTCATACAAGGCAGGAGCACACATTGACTCCAGGCCAATGATTGTGTTTAAAAAAAAACAACAACAAAAACTATATATATATGGGGTCAATAAAACCAGCTATACAACACCCTTTAAACCCAATCCCGTACCCATCACAAAGAGTGTTAATTGCAAAACTGAATACGCTGTTTACGTGCTGGAGTGCACATGTAACCTGCAATATGTAGGAAGCACTAAGTTGCAGGTGCACAACATTTGAGGGCCATTACTAACAATGATGTTACCTACCCGGTTGCCCGCCATTTTAAGGAGTATCACAACAGTAAAATAGACAATTTGAAATACTTTGTCGTAGATACTATCCTTCCCCAAAAACGAGGTGGGAACCGGGAGGCCATGCCCAGAAGACTAGAGACCAGGTACATTTTAGAATTGGATAGCAAAATACCTCAGGGATTGAATTCGAGTGAGGATTTTTATACATGCCTGTGATTGATTATAATTGCTTTTTAATGAGGATTTAAGTATGTTCTTATACCCATTAAGCTGCTGCCTGTATTACAATTGTTTTTAGCTCTCATTTTATCAAAAATTTTCTTGCACATTGCACTTTAGTAAGTCACGGCTGTGACTTTCTATAGGTGAATTATGGTATTGTTTGCACTTGCACTTTAGGCAATTTGTGACATAGGAATGTTTGTAACCAAGGCCCACTTGGGCAGGACAAGGCTTAATTCACTGCATTATAACCGGCTTGGACACATTGGTACTGCACAGACCAGATTTAACATTCATACATGGTCTGGAGATGATTTGGTAACATCCAATGATTGTTTTATATGTTTTAGATATTTCGATATATTTTGGATATTTTAAAACATTTTACCATATTGTGTCTTTTTCAAATGCGTATATTTATGATGATAATATGTTTGTCTGTATTTATATAAATGCATTTAGGTACCTTGCAGTGTTATTTTAAGCTTTTTACATATATATATATATATATTATTTATTTATATATATTTATTTATATATAAGTATTTTTTCCATGTCCATTATGCCACAGCACACTTTTTTCAAACCATCACGTGCTATGCACTGTCACTTTAAATATGTGAGAGCACTCCACATGCGCGTCATGTGATCAAGGGCACTGTGTTGCTCGAAACGCGTTATGGCGGTGGTGCAGGGCGTCCACCAATAAAGAAACATTTGCACCAGTATTGGGTCTGCATCGTCATCTTTTCTGGCAGAAAGTACTTCATGGCAAGCAAGCTATATATATATATATATATATATATATATATATATATATATATATATATATATATATATACACAAGAAGTATTAAAATATCCAAACTTCTAACGTGCAAAACGGAGTATGCGGTATACATATTAATTTGCCCTTGCGACCTACATTATGTAGGGAGCACCAAATTACCAGTGCACAAAAGAATTCTACAGCACCTTAGGGCAATTACTAATCAGGATAACACATACCCAGTGGCACGCCATTTTAAAGGTAAACACAATTCGAGAAGCCAAGACCTCAGATATTTTGTTATTGATGCGGTCCCACCAAGTAGACGAGGGGGCAACAGGGAACAACGGTTACGTCAGTTGGAAACGAGATACATTTTAGAGTTAAACTCTAAACATCCAACAGGACTGAACGTGACTGAGGATATGTACACTTGCTTATAAACTGGTCTTTTAAAAAACTGGCATTTTATTAGGATTCTCTGTTAACCTATATGCTAAGTTTTATCTTGGGTCTTACTATGGGTTTTTTTATGAACGGTTTAACAATGTATATTGCTGTTTTAAGTCTAGTATTTTACTATGATTTTTTTATTATTGTAGATATTTATTGATGATTTTATCAGCAATATTATATATCTTTATACATTGATGGCTGTATGGACAAGAACCTAGTAGGGACTCATGAGCTATTTTGCACACGGCACCATTACATTAACAAGGAACTTGCTCAATTTGGACACAAGCCAATCAATTAGCAAATTTTATTATACATATTTATATATTTATATATTTAATTATTTATTAAATACAATTTGCATTTTGCACAAATCTGGTATTGATACCGATATTATTGGCAACAAGCAACATTGAGGATGCTGGGGAAATAGGAACAGAAAACCAAAACCTAATCAACAGATGGCAGTTATATGCCAAATACCCTTGAAAGACCATGCAATACCGAGACAAATGAGACATATATTCAACCACATGTTATTGGGGCTCCAATACCACTGCGCGCCAAGTAAACCAAAATCAAATAAGATAAATTAAAAATGAAACGCACTCAATATTAATTGAATTAACGTGACTAGGGTTAATATTTTGGGCACATACAACACCTAGGACACTGGTGATAAGCACTTTTGCACTTTATCAACACACTACACATGCCAGACATTTTTGACCAGAGTAGTGATTCAATGATAGGACATACAAGCAGGGTTTGTTGTTGATAGCTTTAATATAAGCATGATTTTATAAAATTGTTTTTACATTTTACCATCAAATTTTTTTTCATAAATGTGAGAAAGTGCCATCTTTCTTGCATGATATGCCCTCACTTTTTGCTGAATTGCTGATGTACTTTGAGTGTGCCCTGGGCTCCTGCCAATCAGGTGCCCAGGGCCTGTGTTCCTTCCCTAAAACTGCATTGTAGCCTAAACCCAATTGGCCTCTCTGGCCACATGTCAGCCCCTGGTAAATGGTACCCTAGGTACCCAGGGCACTGTGACCAGAGAAGGCCTCTAAGGGCTGCAGCACTTATTGTGCCACCCTTAGAGGCCCTGTACCCTGACACACACACACTGCCTTTGCAGGCTGAGTGTCTTGGTGCAGAACAAAACAGAGAGTCGACATGGCACACACCCCTGTGTGCCATGCCCACAAACACACTGCCCTGGCATACCTCAGTCACCCCTCTAGCTGGGTGCACTATGCCAGTGGTGAGGGTACAGGTGCATGAGCCCTGTACCCCTACAGTACCCAGGTCCATTCCTGGGCACTGTAAGTGCAGTGCTGCCATTAAGAGTATATGGTGCTGGGAGGTCGTCATTACGAACTCCACAGCACCATGATGGCTACACTGAAGACTAAGAAGTTTGGTATCAAACTTCTCAGCACATTAAACCCACACTGATGCCAGTGTGGGATTTAATGTCAGATGCACGACAGAGGGCAACTTAGCGTTGCCCCCTGAACCTAACCTACAATCCACGTCCTGTCTGAGAGGCTGCCTAGGCTGCCACCCAGCAGACACGTTGCTGGACCCCTGGGTAGGGAGCCATCCGCTCTCCAGGGCCTGCAACAATGCACGTCCTGGGCGAGGTGCTAGGTCACCTCCCCCAGGATGGGCAGGGGGAAGCTTCAAAGGCATTCCGCCTTTGTGTGACTCCCCAGACCACTTGCTGTACTCAGTTACTGGTCCCCACCGGTTCTAGCCCCCACTCTGGCGGGAAGACTGGCGGGAAACCCCGAGGGAGGAGAGGGGGTATGCCAGCCTCTGCCAACCCCACCCCTCAGGTGGGGGAGGCGAGGTGAAGCACATCTCCGGGCTCTCGCCATCTTGAAGATGGGGAACCCTGCCCAATCAGGACTAGGTTCCTGCCCCCCTCCCACTGGAGTGGCAGGATAGGGGGTGTACTCACCCCAGGACAGGGACCCATTGGTCCCTGCCCTTGCCCTACCTGTAACGCCCCTAAATTTAGTACTTAGGGGCACCCTGAACCTTCCTTCCTCAGATCCCGATTCCGAAACAAGAAAGAAGAACAAGAAACAAGAAGACCTGCCGTGCAGCTGCTGACAAGAGGGAGACACCAACTGACTTGGCCCCAGCCCTACAGGCCTGTCGACCCTCGAACCTGCTCCTGCTGAAACTCGGCGTCTCCAGTGGTCAGCAACCTCAACAACCCCGGAGGACCTGACTACCTTGTGACTCTAACTACCTGGGACTCCCACGAGCAGTGGTACTGCTCAAAGCAAGTAACAACCCCTGGTGCCAACCGGGAACCGCGAATCCTGCACCCTGTGCACCCGCCGAGCCCGGCCTGTGACTGAGTGGACAAAGACCACGAGGACGTCCCCCCAGCGACTGTGACCCAGAATCCAGCACCCAAGGACCCTCCTCGACGCTCCTGACGACGCCTGCAGCCTCAGAACCAGGGACCCCTCCAACCGCGACCAGCTGAGGGTAAGATTTCTGACGCCTAAAGACACCCCTGCACCCGGCGCCCCACGGCCTCCTGTGCCAAACTCCTGGGTGCCTACCCTTCCTACAGCTTCCCAACTTACCTCTCGAAGTGGTGGTCGCACCTGAAGAATCACCGTCCCCGAGCTTGCAGCCTTTGTTCGTCACGCAGCTTTCCCATTGAAACCCATTGGGCGCCCGACGGCCCAAAAGCCCACTGCACCCGGCCGCCCCAGTGCTGCTGAGGGTGCACCAACTACCCTGTTCGACTTCCCCATTTGCCCTGAGCAAGTGACCAGGAGCCCAGCTCCCACAGCCGCGTGGCCTGCTAGCCAGCAGCCACCAACCACAGGCCCCCTGCCTTCCATAGGATAACATTGGGCCTAGCTCACTCTGCACCCGGCCGCCCCTGTGCCGCTGAGGGTGTAACAACTGTACTTTCCTGACCCTGGGAGACCCCTGAGTCTATACCCAGAACCTTAACTCTGCCAGTCGAGTACTTACCCAAAAGCCGATAACTCACTTTTCTTCCATAGGGTAACATTGACTGGTTTCACTTGGAAATTCTTCTAAGTGTGGAGTTTTGAAACTTTAAAATATTCATCTAAAATCAGCCGAATCACGAAAACGAAAATACTCACCTGTTATCAGGAGAGATCCCAGTGCTGGATCTTGGTGCCCAGCACTGACCCTGAAAAGTAATTATAACTGTACTTACCGGTAACTCGAATTTCCTTCCATAGGATAACATTGCCTGGTTTTTGCTGAAAAAGTTTCTAAGTGCCGATTTTTGAAACTTACAAATATTTGCTAAAAATCGCCTGTGTGACAAACGCATTCTTTCAATTGTTTACAGGAGATGCACCGGTGCTGGATCCAGGATCCAACACTGAGTAAGAAAAAGTAACGATAACACTACTTACCTGCTGAGTGAATTTCCTCCCATAGGATAACATTGGTGATTCTATGTGAAAAAGTTTCTAAGTACCAACTTTTAAAATACAATAATATTCCTTAAAAATCACAACTGTAACCAAAACGTTTTTACTCAACTGTTTACAGGAGATGTCCCAGGACTGAATCTAGGATCCAGTCCTGTGGTAAGAAAAGTAATCCAAAAAGTAATCTATTGCATTTAACTAGAAATTCCCATTGAGCTCAATGTATTATTGTGTTTGAAATTGCGTTGCCTATTGCAACAACTGTAGCTATTGCATTCAAAAGTCTATTGTGTATTGAAAGTATATATCTAAAGCATCTCATTCTGAGAAAGTATTTTTATACCTACTTGTGGTTCTAAAATAAAACAACAATATATTTTTATATACAAAACAATTGGCCTAGAGTTCAGTTCTTGAGTGTGTGAGACCATTTGCTGACTGAGTGTGTACAACAAATGCTTTACACGGTCCTCTGATACGGCCTTACTGCTCGAACAAGCTACCGCTTTAGAGAGTAAGGTTATATCTAGCTTTAGCCTCTGCCAAACCTCTGGGGACTGTGGACTCTGTACCTATTTGGGAATAGTATATACAGAGCCACTTTCTTACAATAAACAACAATATATTGATATGAAATTTTAACCCTGTATTTATGCAATGGCACACAAAAACTACGATTATAAAGGTCAAAGAAAGACTACAAATGTGACTTTATGTTTACGGCGTGATTTGCACATGTGACTTTAATTGCACTAGCACCGGGCACTTAAAAGATCTAATGTAACGTAGGACTATGTCATGTGATCAAGGCTCCTGTGTGAGCTGAAACGCGTTATGCCGATCTGCAGTAAATAAACGAAAATAAGCACCTACTTTGTGGTCCTGTTCCGTTTTTTGGAGTATCCAGTGAGAGGACGGAGACGAATGAATATATATATATATATATATATATATATATATATATATATATATATATATATATATATATATATATATATATATATATATATATATATATATATATATATATATATATATATATATATATATATATATATATATATATATATATATATATATATATATATTTTTTACAATCAAAGATTGTGTAAAAAAAAACATAATTTCTTTTTTTATTACTATTATTAGCCTGGAGTCAGTCATTGAGTGTGTGTTCCTGCCTTGTATGAGTATGTACACCAAATACATTCACACTACCCTCTGATGACCCTAACTGAACAGCCCAGCTACCACTAAAATGAGAGTACAGTATTATCTACTTTAACCTCCTCCATACGTTTGGGGACTCACTGGACTCTGTATGTACTATACAAAAAAGAGGTATAGTGTGCACAGAGCCAGCTTCCTTCATACACAACTTACAGGTCCAGGCTTCGGGGTTTCAGGTCAACACCAGGCAAGGTTCAAATTGGTACCAAGAATGCACCACTAGCGGCACAAGGGAAGCCGGATGCAGAAGTCAAATTCGGGGTCAGGCATCAAAGTTAACCAATGGAGACTGGGGGTGATTGAAGAGGCGCTGCTCACAGGTTAGTAAATATGAGTCAGGGATCGATCTCCTGTAGTTAAGATAAGTACAGGGGGGCCACAAGGCAGGACCAAACTTACACCCTCAGTGGCGGCCAGGTGCAGAGTGCCAACACAAATTCGGGATCCCAATGCAATTCAATGGGGGAGATCAGTTTAGGAAAAAGGCTGAAGGTGCTGGCCAGGAGACTGCACGAAAAAAAACACAGCTGCCCAGGTAAGTTCTGATGCTAGGGGATGCAGGGACACAGTTGGTCAAGATCCCCAATGCCCAGGGGATTCGGGTGCCGGGGTGTCCTTTAAAACCTGGAACAGTTTTTCGGGCAGGTCGCAGTCAGGGGGGGTCTTTGGATTAGGCATCAGGCGTTGAGGTAGAGTCTGGCAGAAGTCCGCCCATGGTGGACTCTGGCTCTGCAGGACCGGTGGGCCACTTTGATTCGGGCCGTGGGTATCGGGTGCAGAGGTGGTTCCGGAGGCGGTTTTAGGGTTCCTCAGGGCTGAGTTTCATTTCTTTAAGGTTGGTTTCTTTTGGTCAGGTCCGTTGTTCATAGGAGTTCTTGATCGAACGCAGGCAGTCCTGCCAAGGCTTTGAAGGTCACTGGGCTGCACGATAGGTCCTCTTATGGCGCAGGATCGTCGAGGGCTGCAGACAGGCCGGTGGGCTGGGGCCAAGTCAGTTGGTGTCTGTAGTCTTCTCTGCTGGTGCGACGCTGTAGTGCCCGGATCTTCTTAGGTCGTCAGGATTCGGATTTCAGGGTCTGGGGGAGTCACCTAAATACTAGATATGGGGCGTTACAGGGGAATAACAGGTATGGACCAATGGGTTCCTTAACTGAGGTGTCTACACCCTCTATTATGACACCCTCCTGTGAGAGCCTGCAGCCTCTTTTTACAGTGACCGATCCCCGTCGAAACGCATTGGGCTTCTTATGCGGACTTGCACCCGGCCGCCCTCGTGCCGCTGGTGGTGCACTGTTGGTGCTGCCTTGGACCTTGCCCAGCACGTACCTTAACTCCTGGTGATTGGTCTTTTAAGTCGATGTACTGTACCCGTTTGCAGAACTTGTTCTTCCTTCCATAGGTTAACATTGCAGAACTCAGAAATTGCACTGTGTCCACTTATTAAAGTGAAAAGAATTTATATTTGAAAACGTAATTTTCCTGAACGATTTTTCTCTGATGCCTAAACATATATAAAGATACTTGCTATTTTTATAAATTGGTGTGGATCTCCTTCTTGAGTAGTGTTGTCATTTATTAATCATTGTGTGTATCTGCAAATGTCTTGCATTCCTCTGTGCTAAGCCTAAGGCTGCTCGACCACACTACCCCCTAACAGAGCACTTTGGGATTGCATAGCAAGTCCTGTCCACTCATAAGGGAACCGCTGGACTCTTTACACAGGATTTCAGATATATCACATAAAGAGCCAGCTTCCTACACTCACTCTTACACATGCATGTGCAGGCACACCTAAACACGTGCTGGCTGCCCTTCCCAACAACTCACAGTAACACACGGCAAACAAATGTACCTATGCATTTACAAAGCGCTTAAATAGCGATATCTATCTCACACGCTTGACATAAGATAGTTTGTAAGGAACACTGCTACTCCTAGTGGATTCTAGGAGCTCTGCTTATGTTTAGATCTTTTTTTATTATTATCAGTAATGGGAGAGTGAAAGGTATTGGGCGGCGGTGGTGAGACTTATGGAGGGAGTGTTGGGGCGGAATGTCGACTGTAATATAAAGCTTGCTATCCTAAACGCTTGGGGCCCCACTGACCTAAACTCCAAAGAGCGTATTTGGGTGACCTTGGGATTGATGGTGGCAAAGCGTAATATCGTAAGACTGTGGAAGGCCCAGAACCCACCGGCCATAGGGGATTGGAGTAAAGACATGGACTGGTGCGCCTGGTCGGGACCAGGGCAAGGAATGCTGCCCATTTTCCCATTCATTAATACCCACCCTATGTATTTGTCCCTCTGTACATAAGCATTTATTTTCACTATAGATTTGTACCTATCTTCGTGTATTGCTTTGTATAAACATGTACAATAATTATGTTGTTATAAAAACAAAAGAAGAAAAAAAAATCTTCTTTGGTCTACATGTACTTGCTTCCATTGGGCATCTATGTACCTCCATGTACTTGGATCTGTGTGTGTGTTACTTTTCTCCTGAAAAAGCATATCCAATGCACTACCCTATTTCTCATCCGCTACCTCTATCAATATCTTTAATCTGCATATACTTACCTCCTTTATGCATCTATATACTTTCAATGTACTTATGGATCTATATATTTATCACTTTCTTCTAATTTAGCATTTCCAATGCACTACCCTATTTCTCAGCCTATACTTCCCTCAATATATCTTCTAGCCCAACTTTCTGACTCATCTCAAACTTCTTTCTACTACTCTTTCCAATTCACTACCCTATCTCACCCTATACATCTTTCATTATATCCTCAACACCCACTCTCTCATTTATCCCAAACGCCATACCACTACTATGTTCCCCAAAATAACCCTTTCTTGACTCTCTCCTACTCTACCCCTCCTTGCATCTTCCGACACCTCCTTTACTGTACCGATCCCCCAAAACAAACCTTTCTAAACTCTTCCCTCTGACTCTTCCCTCCAAAAACCCTTTTACTCATCCAAAAGCCTCCTCCTACTGCTATGACCTAAAAAAAGAAATCCTTCACTCTTCTATCCCTCCACTATCCTTTTCAATCAAAATAACAGACTAGCATGTTCACTTCTCTAATTCTATATTCCACTATACTAATTCACCACTAATCCTTCATGGGTTCCAGAGTAGCGTGCTACTCCCCAACAAAGCGTTTCAACACCTCATCAAGGTTACAAGCGCTATATAAATGCAAACCTTTTTTCCTTTTTTACCCCTCCCTAACCCTTCTCAATCCAAATAACTGACTAACATATCCACCATTCAAATTACTTCATATTTCACTATACTAATTTTCAACACTAATCCTTTATGGGTTCCGGAGTAGCCTGCTACTCGCCAGAAAAGCGCTTCAACACCCCATCAGGGGTAACAGGCGCTATATGAATGCAAACCTTTCTTTCCCCTTCTATCCCTCCACTATCCTTCTCACTCCAAATAACTGACTAATAACCACCACTCAAATTACTTTCATATTTCACCATACTAATTCACCACTAATCCTTTATGGGTTTCCGGAGTAGCGTGCTACTCGCCAAAAAAAAAAGCGATTCAACACCCCATCAGGGGTTAGAAGCGCTATGTAAATACAAACCTTCTTTCCTCTTCTATCCTTCTGCTATCCTTCCGAATCCAAATAACTGACTAACATATCCACCACTTAAAATTTACTTGCATGTTTCACTATACTAATTCAACACTAATCCTCTATGGGTCCCAGAGTAGCGTGCTACTCGCCGAAAAAGCGCTTCGACGCCTCGTCAGGGGTAGTAAGCGCTATACAAATGCAATTACAATACAATACAATGGTCACAGAAAAAACCATCTATGTAGCTAGGGGGTGCCCAACCAAGTGGACTCAAATATGGGACAAGTGGAACACTTACAGGGGAGGAATTTGTGAGCCTCCCAAGACGAGGGAAGAAACCGTCACACGAGATCTTAATAAGTTATAATTGTGAATATTGTATTGCTATTACTTTGCTACTTGATACCCCTGATCCGCACTTGTGTTGCCGATATATGTGTACAATGCCTTTTTCACATGTCATACCTGGAGTTCAATAAAAAGAATTTAAAAAATTTAAAAAAGTAATGGGAGAGTGATACATCATCTTTCTTCAATAAAGTCTAATTTGCTTTACATACAACGTAAATCTCGGAAAATCCAATGCTCGTACTACATTCTTAATACAGTTTTCATACAATTGTTTCTGTCACAATATGCATATCCTCGGAAAATCCAATGCTCGTACTACATTCTTAATACAGTTTTCATACAATTGTTTCTGTCACAATATGCATATCATCGTTGTATCGCAAGTACCAATTCTTAAAGATAAACCAATAACTTGAACCCCCCCCACCCCCCACCCCCCACCGGTAGTCCTATTGCTGCTCGTGTTGCATTCATTGAGAGCTAGGAGCTCTGTTTAGACCGAGATTGTTACAGAAACGCAAACAAGACACAATGAGTAACATAGCACACTTTACTAAATTGTGCCCCGCTGGCAAACCCTCTCATGCTCAGTAATATTCACTAGCAGTTTACACACTTAAGTCGATCTTTTAGGGTGCTGGTGTCACACTAGGCATGGATTACGCATGCTAGAGATGTCTTGCAGGGGCTGTACAGTAGTTTACGTCTGTCCTGCCAAGCACAAATCAACACACACCTGCACAGTGATACACCCATGCACGGACTCCAGCTTTGCACTGCCTTTTTGATGTTACTATAAATTACACAGTATAACTTAAGGCGTATGTGCACCATACATGCACAGCTTAGCACCCTGCTGCCGCCCTACCTTGCCTCTCCATCAGCAATAATCCACTGCCTCATCTGACACAGTGAATCACTGGACCTCCTCCCCGCCGGATCCTCCCCCACTTAAGTGTCCCATGACTAGGGTACCTCAGCAATCACTTGGTGATGTCATACAAGCACCCCTCAATGATCAGCTACTAGTAAGCAGTTTATTGTGGAATTCACATAAACCGTGGTGTGAACATTTTTGAAATATTAGAATAGAGCTACTGCCTCAAATTCAGAATTGTATTTATTTGTTATAAATACATATATCAATTTCCCCAAGCGCAGTCCATAATTTTTTGTAAACCTTACTTCATGCATCGTTTCCGCCTGTCATTTTCAAGCCTATAATCAGGGGGAAAAAAACTGTTCTTTTCTTCATACCACCAAGATCTATCTCATCCCTCATCTTTTCTTGGTTGTTACTGCACTTCCCTCCTTGCAGGTATCCCTGCCCACCCCTTTTTCCCACTCTCCACTTCGCTTTCAATTCTTCAAACTAGACTAATTTTCAACTTTCCTTATACTGTTCCACCAACTCTTCCCTCTTTTCTCATGCCTACCATTTCACTTGCACATGCTCTTTCGATTTCCCTGCATCACCTCCATGAACTCACCATCCAGATGTGATTTCTGGTTACTGTGTTCTCACTTGCAATCATTACTTGGTCTCCAAATTTCTTCTTTTAGCTCTTCATCATTCATGTTGCCATTCTCATTTCCACTTATTTTCATCACTTGGCCCAATCCTAGTGAACTCTTGCTCTCTACCTTTTTGTGATACGCTCACCTTGAACTCACTTCTTCCAATCTACCCTAATCTACCACTTCTGTCGGTCAGTCTCTTCCCATAGCGGTTTTAATACTGTTTCAGTTGTTTTACTCTTCTGATTGGAGTGTCTGTTTAACTGCCTGTACAGTGGTTTGGTGAAAGAACTCTATAATTACAACAGACAGCAATGCTGGCTGTACAGTCAGGGAATTAAGCATTTCTGGTAAATATTGAGGTTAAGTGGCATGTGAAGGGAAATGTCATAGTATTTAAGGGAATAAAATAAACCTACTGTATTCAAATCACAACAGATTGTCAACATACAATAATAGTAAAGTAATTGTACCTGCGCTTAGAAGGAGATCTTTTCCTTGAAGACCGTGAGGATGGGGCTCTTGAGCGAGACTTGGATCTTGATCTAGTACGTGTCTTGGCTATAGTAACTGGTTTCTCAACAGGTACGTCTACTAAAGATTGGGAAAAAACAAAATCACCATTAATTAAGAATGTTTTAAAAGATGAACACATCTAGAATTTCAAAATGTTAATCCTCATAAGGACACCTCCAAAAACCTCTCATGTAGGAAAGTAGCTCTGTATATACTGCACCCAAGTAAGGTTCAGTGTGCACAGAGTCCCCAGTCCCCAGAGGTTTGGCAGAGGCTAAAGTTAGATATAACCTTACTCTCCAAAGTGGTAGCTTGGTCGAGCAGTAAGGCAGTATCAGAGGACAGTGTAAAGCATTTGTTGTACACACTCAGTCAGCAAATGAAGCCACACACTCAAGAACTAAACTCTAGGCCAATGGTTTGTATATATAAAAAATATATGCTTGTTTTATTTTAGAACCAACAATAGGGTCAAAATATACTTTCTCAGTATGAGATGTTCTGGTTAGCCACCTTACAAATAGGCAATAGACTTGTTGGTGGTAATAATCACAGTTGGTGCAAGAGGCAACACAGGGTCAAATACAATGCAACATTGAGCTTAATGGAAAATTGTGATTAATTACAATTAATGACTTTGTAGGTTACTTTTTCTAACCACAGGACTGGATCCTGGATTCAGTCCTGGGACACTTCCTGGAAACAGGTAAGAAAAAGCGTTTTGGTTATTGTAGTGATTTTTGAGGAATATTACTGTATTTCCAAAGTCGACACTTAGAAACTTTTCTGGGTAAAATTACCAATGTTATCCTATGGAAGGAAATGCAGTTTGCAAGCAAAGCAGGTTTACGTTATTTTTGTAATCCAGTGCTGGGTTCTCGGGTTCAGCACTGGGGTATCTAGCTAAAACAGGTAAGTAATTACGTTTGTATCGTTGGCACGATTTTTAAAGAATATTTGTAAAATGCAGAAATTGACACTTAGAAACTTTTTCAACAAAAGCAGGCAATGATATCCTATGAGAGGAATTTCGAGTTACTGGTAACTACGGTAAAAATTACTTTTCATGGTTGGTACTAGTCTAAAAGAGGCAGTACTGACGTCTCTCCTGATAGCAGGTGAGTAGTTCGGAATTCGTTACTGTTGCGATTTTTAAACAATATTTTAGTATTTCAAAAGTAGCCACTTAGAAGAAATTCCACAGAAAACCAGTCAATGGATCCCTATGGAAGAAAATGGAGTTAGCGGTAAGTAACGTTGGGATTACTTTTTAGGGCCAGTGTTGGGCACCCCGGTCCAGCACTGGGGCCTCTTCTAATGCCAGGTGAGTATTTTCGTTTTCGTGACTCGGTTGATTTTAGGTGAATATTTTAAAGTTCCAAAACTCCACACTTAGAAGAAATTCCAGGTGCGAGCCAGTCAGTGTTATCCTATGGAAGAAAAGTGAGTTATCGGTCTTTGGGTAAGTACTCGACTGGCAGAGTTAAGGTTCTGGGCATATACTCAGGGGTCCCCCAGTATCAGGTAAGTACAGTTGTTACACCCTCAGCGGCACAGGGGCGGCCGGGTGCAGAGTGAGTAGGCCCAATGTTATCCTATGGCAGGCAGGGGGCCTCGGGTTGGTGGCTGCTGGCAAGCAGGCCACGCGGCTGTGGGAGCTGGGCTCCTGGTCACTTGTCCAGGGCAAATGGGGAAGTAGGTTAGGGTAGAGGTTGCACTTTCAGGGGCACTCGGGCGGCTGGGTGCAGGGTGCTTTTGCGCCGTCGGGCGCTCAATGTTAACCAATGGAGATCTTGGACGGTGAAAAAAGGCTGCAGGCTCGGGGACGGTGATTCTTCAGGGGCGACCAGCACTTTGGGAGGTAAGTTGGGGTCTCGGAGGATAGGTAGACACCCAGGAGTTGGGCACAGGGGGCCGTGGGGCGCCGGGTGCAGGGGTGTCTTTGAGGTCGGGAAATCTTACCCCTGCTGGTCGCGGTTGGAGGGGTCCCTTGTCCTGAGGCTGCAGGCGTCGTCTGGGTCGTCGAGGAGGGTCCTTGGGCAAAGGATTCCAGGTCAGAATCGCCGGGGGGACGTCCTCAAAGTCTTGGTTCACTCAGGCACAGGCCGGGCTCCGCGGGTGCAGAGGGTGCAGGTTTCGCGGTTCCGTGCCAGGGCTGGGTCTTTTGGAGTTTGTTCTTTTGAGCAGTACCACTGCTCGTGGGAGTCCCTGGGTTGAAGGCTGTGGCACAGAAGTCAGGTCCTCCGGGGTTTTTTGAGGTTGCTGAGGCCGGGGTTCCGCAGGAGCAGGTTCAGAGGTCGACAGGCCGGTAGGGCTGGGGCCAAGTCAGTTGTCGTCGCCTCCTTGTTAGCAGCTGCACGGCTGGTCTTCTTGCTTCGTCTTCTCTTCTTGTTTTTGGATTCGGGAACTGAGGAAGGAAGGTTCAGGGAGCCCCTAAATACTAAATTTAGGGGTGGTTACAGGTAGGTAAGGGCAGGGGCCAATGGGGCCCTTCCCTGGGGTGGGTACACCCCCTATTCTGCTCCTCTCTAGTGGGAGGGGGGCAGGAGCCTGTCCCTGGTTGGCTGGGTCCCCCCATCCTCAAGATGGCGGGGACTCGAGTTTGGGCTTCACCTAGTCTCCCCACCTTAGGGGTGGAGTTGGCAGAGGTGGGCACAACCCATTTCCTGCCTCTGGTTTTCCCGCCGGTTCTCCCGCCAGAAGTGGGGGTAGAACCAGTGGGGACCAGTTTGCTGGAAGCAGCAAGTGGTCTGGGGAAGCCTGCAAAGGCGGCAGGCCTTTGAAGCCTCTCTGCCCATCCTGGGGAGGAGGCTTTGGCACCTCGCCCCAGGATGCGCATTGTTTCAGGCCCCTGAGAGCAGAGGCTCTCGACCCAGGGGTCAGAAACATGCCTGGTGGTGGCAGCCTGGGCAGCCACTCAGTCCGGACACTGGAGGTCGGGTTGGTTTCAGGGGGCATCTCTAAGATGCCCTCTGGAGTGCGTTTACATTAAATCCCACACTGGCATCAGTGGGGTTTAATGGGCTAAGAAGTTTGATACCAAACTTCTTAGTTTTCAGTGGGGCCATTATGGTGCTGTGGAGTTCGTAATGACAGACTACCAGCACCATATACTCTTAATGGCAGCACGGCACTTACAATGCCCAAGAATGGACTTGGGCAATGTAGGGGCACAGGGCTCATGCCTCTATGCCCTCACCACTGGCATAGTGCACCCAGCTAGAGGGGTGGCTGACCTAGGCCAGGGCAGTGGCTTGTAGGCATGGCACACAGGGATGTGTGCCATGTCGATTCTTCGCTTTTGTTCTGCACCAAGACACGCAGCCTGCAAAGGCAGTGTGTGTGTGTGTGTGTAAAGGTACAGGGTCCCTAAGGGTGGCACAACAAGTGCTGCAGCCCTTAGGGGCCTTCCCTGGTCACAGTGCCCTGGGTACCCATGGTACCATTTACCAGGGGCTGACCTGTGGCCAGGGATGCCAATTGGGTGTAGGTATCAATGCAGTTTTAGGGAAGGAACACAGGCCCTGGGTACCTGGTTGGCAGGAGCCCAGGGCACACTCAGTCAAAGCACATCAGCATTTCAGCAAAAAGTGGGGGCATACCATGCAAGAAAGATGGCACTTTCTCACATCTCAACACCAAAGATGCAGCTACATCAGACAAATGCATCACTGCTTAAAAGTCAGAGTTCAGTGCAGTTTTGAAAACATTCTAGAAAAAATGATTATAAGTTACTTCACAAACTATATACTTTGTTTTTCAACACTTTCATACTGAAGGGTTATTATTGAGCAGTAACGGACAAGAAGCATTTAGTACTTTACAAAAAGAAAGAACTAGAGACATGAGCAGGGTCAGGGTATAAAGGCACTGGGGCTCTGCCACACCTCCATATTTATCCTCCCACACAAGGCAATTTTCTACAACTTACATGAAAATTACTTTACATATGGCTAAAAAGAAGGC
The DNA here is from genome assembly GCA_963921515.1 of Calotriton arnoldi. Lineage (NCBI taxonomy): Eukaryota > Metazoa > Chordata > Amphibia > Caudata > Salamandridae > Calotriton > Calotriton arnoldi. Next base: position 6,689,276 of record CAWUFW010000014.1, on the reverse strand, counting down.
AGGGTTCCAAGACAAATGCAGTGAAGAATGAGTCTCTTTCCTAACAGGTTGTGTACTTATTCTTACGGCTGTCTCTTGTAGAACAAGCTTCAAGAAGACATTTATGAGAAGAGGGGGAAATCAGCTAAGATGTCACACAGAATTCTAGCCAATGGGGTACAAGCCCTGCTCCACAGAATGAGCAAGCCCAGGAACCAACATCCAATCTGTTATTCTTACAGAAAGATTTCTGAGTTGACTAGAAAGGCTAAGCTACAGAAAACGTCAATGGGTACATGAATCTGAAAGCCCACATAGCCTGCCTTGACAGCTCAGTGAGACGAGTGGAACATATCTGGTGGGCAGGTGAAGCTAAGTGAGGCCAGGAGGTTTTGAGCACACCTTTGCCTTAGTAGTACATCTAGACTTTATTAGAAAAAAAGGTCTTAAATTACCATTCATAAAAACAAAAGTACTAAATCTAGTTGACAAACATTCCAAATATTTAGGCTGTTGAGTGCATTGAAAGAAGAGTTTTAATATACATGGTTCAATATATGGTGAAAAGGGCAGATTTTATATAGATAGCATTTAAAAACCATTATAGCTGGTACAGAAGAGTTGACATTGTGCATAGGTGATAGAGAAGAGGGCATTATTACTTTAGCAAAACTGACTGGACTAGAGCAGTGTTTCACTGATGGGAAACAAGATTTCGACAAGATTTCAACAAGATTTCAAATCTGTCACAATTAAGTTTCAGCTGATTATAGCACAAACAGGGGTCAATAGCAAGTAAGCAACCCTGGAGGTTGGGGACTAATCTCCCACGATGCACTGCAAGCATATGAATGTGATGCTGTGTGCCCAATTCAAAATTTGTTGTGCCATCCTGGATAACCGACGGGAGCGTGTTCCTCCTCTTTTCTTACTGCAATAAGACATTTGCAACTATGAAGACCACAGTTGTTCAATAGCTTCTGAACAATCTTCAGCGCTAATGAAACGACTGAGCAAACTGAAGAGTTCCTTCATTAATCATTCATACTGTCCTGCTGCGTCCTACATGTGTGTCCCATAAACTACCCGAGATACACATGCACTACGAAAGCAGGTACACCCAGGGCACTCCCAATCAAGGAAGGCCAGCTTTCTGACCACTTACACTAGGCTGACCGCCCTGGTTTAGGTGGTAGCCGAACACAAGCCCAGAGATGGAGCTTTTTTTTTTTTACCTGCAGCACTATGGGAAAGTCAACCAGCTCTCGCCATTAAAGGCCTCATTACTGGTTTTCGTTACCTCCCTCAGGTTAGACACAGTACCCCACATTGCCCAGTAACCACAAACGTCCTAAAAACCACTAGGTTTCACACGGATTAATAATCATCATGAAATATTATCCAATTAACAGAAAAATAATAAAGGATAGCAGTGCATGTACCTGGTTCAATAACTGCAGAAATTATTGACTGGGCTTCTCTTACTCTTTTCATAACTTCTTCTAGCTCCTTGGCAGCAGCTTGTGGAGTCATCTCTGGAGGTTTCACTATTGCATTGTTAGAATGATTTATTCTGAAAATGAAACCAGAAAAGATTGTTCATTACTAAAAGTTAGAAAAACTAACGCATCTTAACTTATGTCAGTTATTTCTTCATCAAAAATGTAGCTTACAAAACTAGAATTTGATCAAAATTCAGGTCTGTTGGGTGTAGACAGAGTACATCGCTACTAATGTAAATTTCAATAATTTGTGTGCGATTTAAAAAACATTTTTTGTAACAAGTCGACTTTTCGGGATCGCTACAGCTCGTCTCCAGTACAGTTCCAAACTTGCCCTATTGCAAGAAGAGAGTCTGGGATAGCGATCTACAGACCAGCTGGAAAGGTCTGGCGAAGCAGCTGTATCAGGACCACCAGTGCTGACTCGGAAAGAGGGATTACTGCTTAAGGCTAGCCCCGTGGTCATGGGAGCTGCACAAGAGAATTTAAACAAGCATTGGCATAGCCAATAGGTCTCGCCTTTGGCACCTTATAAGTGTTTAGCCATGCACCACATTATCCTGTGTGCTGTGCCACCAGGGATTGAAGAGCTACACAATTTCTGCACACTGTGTGCCCTTTATAAGCAGAAGCCATTTGCAAATGGTCTGATTTACCAATGAATTGGTGGTACTAGTAGCATCATACACTCAATGTCCAAAAGTGGCAATGATATCATCCCAAGACCACCACCGTGAGGAGTTGGCAAACATAACATCCACTATCACTAAGTAGTGTAGGTAATATCCCCAGACACTCATTTCCAGCAAAAAGAACTTTTAACACCCCAAAGCATGCACAGTCACATAGTACCACTAATAATATCCCCAGATACTCATTGCCAGTAAGTTTAAAGCGTAGCACCAAACATCTTCCACTGCCAGAAACGGGTACTTGTAACATCATGTGACAATCGCTGCCCAACTGTCAGAAAATGGCATTTATAATATCGAGATACTAAAAGCCAGAGAAGGTCGCTTGTAACATTACAAGAAAAAATGTAGAAAGGAACGTAACTACATTAAAAGTAAAACTCTGGGTTCTCGTACACCTCCAGTGCCACACAGACACCCGTCTTTCAGAAAAGGATGGCGCCCTCTGCTGGAAGACGAAAGCACTTACTGCCAATGCCGAACTACAATAAATACGTGCAGCCTGGTGTTCGCGTATGGAAGGCACACCGGCCGAGTGCAATATCTTCTCCGTCACAGCCAGCGGTCGAAGTGCATAAAGAAATATACCTGGTGCCACGCATTTCACGAAGAGCAGCAAGAGAGAGACTGCGATCGGAAGTAATAAATTACCAAACTGCACTTGCATTTCAGTAAGTTGGATTCTCATACTAGGGACTGCGTGCACGTTCCTGCTCGCTCCCACGGCGATACTCCATGGGAGTTAACTTGTAAGGAAAGGTGGGACATGCATCAACCATCAGCCATAGCACACTTCCATTTTTAAATGACGCAAACAAAGGCCAATCCTAGGCAAAAGAGGAGTCAGACCCCAAAAAAGCACATAAAACAGATCACCTGACAGCGCAAGCGCTGTTTAGGCTCGACCTAAAAAGTATTTTCATTAACACCTTAGGTTATAGCACTTTATTATAAGGTATTTATTAGAAGTGATAATTTTCACACATGAACTTTGTAACGTTTATGCCACCCACATCCTGACAATGTCATTAGTGAATCAAGAGGCATGTCATTTGTTAGGAGCACCCTCTGATTTGTTATTATAACTGGGACGACATTATAGTTTATTAAATCACAGGCTACAGAAGGTTTTGAATGACATCCTAAATTCAGCCAATTCAAGGTGCTCTCATATGAGGTAATTAAGGAAAGGAAGGTAAAGTGAAATAAAACAACTGCCAAGGATCATACAGTTTGGTCAAGCAAGGAAGCCAGGATTGATCCTAGGATTTCTGGTTTCACATTGTGGAATTCAGCCACTAGATGAGCATCTCACAATTTATATCAAAAGTTAATGCTCTCTTTCATTCTTGGTGCATAAGGTTAGAGTGTGGGTGGCAGACAGAAAGCACTTGAAGACTCAGTTTGTTGTCCACACCATGCACATGCTTCGCTTTCCCCAACACCCACCTTATCCCACCCGACCTTCACAATGCAGCCCTCGGGTAGCGACAGACCATACTTTTTGGCCCCTGGGGAAATGTTTGCAAGTATCCATGGTATGGGCCAAGCGGAGGATGAGGCATGGGAGTGTTGTCTTCTCTCACTCCACCGCCGGTGATGAAGTTGATGGCTGCAGCTCTTGCCTCTCTTCCACCACGGTCTTATAGGGTACATATCAGCACCTGGTAGAACCGAGCCCAGACTTCTCCCCTCAGCAATGCTTAGTTTGTATTAAAAAAAAAAAAGAATACGTTCCGGGCTTTTCTTAGGAGGCTACTGCAGCTTTCACCACTCATTGCCCCGGTCAGCGCTGCCAAAGCCAGTACTAATACACTATTTCAGGTGTGCGAATTCAGACTTCCCCAGGCCACCCAAAGCTATAAGAATGGCGTGGGTGCAGGTATTATTAATTTGTAGTATATTTTGAATTATCAAACACTCAGGTGTTGTTCTCATCTTAAAATTAGACAGACAGTGCCACCATTTGGTGAACTGTCAAAAGTACTGGTGTTGAAAATTATGTGCTGGAGCGGCGCACCGGCAAATACCAACTCAAATTAAGCACCAAGTCGCTCAGTAATTTCAGGTCCAGAATCACCAACCACTCGTAGTATAGCAGAGCAGTGTCGCCCCTGGGGGAGCACCCTCCACGATAAGCTTAATAATGGCCTAAGAATATAGCAGCCCGCATGGAAATTAATGCTTTTCTTCCATTTGTAATAAAAGAATCACTGCTGAGACATGTTGGTACTCGCCCATTTAACAAGTAGAGCACTGTTACTGGGAAATGCTGGTGCTATGCCATTAAATGCACTGCATCTCAGCTGAAAAATGCTTGTCCTATGCCCTTTATATGTTTAGCAAACAAGAAAAACTGTGCTGTGGTTCCCGAACTCTCCCTGGCAACAGGGTGTATGACAGATGCTCAGGAGGGTAAAACCGGTGAAGGGGCAGCTGGGAGTCCCTGGTCACTTATTCATGGTGCTCTCTTCCTAGACTACCAAAAGGTAATGTGACTGAAAATACCCTACCTCTTTATGTATCGAATGAAGTGATCAGCCCAAGATCACACACTCTGGTTAAATCAGGATTACAACAAAGGTGACAGTTTTTTTTTTTTTTTTGCAGTTTTATATAGCACGAACTTGATCGAAGGTCCTGGAGCGCTTTATATGAACACCACTTACATTACACAAGGACACATTTATTTTTGTTAGACAGGGGTAGATTAAGTGATTGCCAGAATCACAGGATGTTGAGCCGACGCCGAGGCTCGAACCTGGTTCCCCAGCTTCAAAGTCGGCCGCTCTGGCCGCTCTGGCCGTCGGGCCATATTAGCACAAAAATCCCAAACTCTCACCTGGCAAGTTGCCGTCTCAGTTTGAGAGGCAATGCGACTACACCACACCAGTGTCCACTTCTTGGAAACATTTTCACAAAACTAAACACACATGCACATTGTGTAATCAGAGTCACAAGCAAAGGGTTTTCACAAGAAAAAACTGAGAAAGGGCAATCAATGTTAAGGCTCATCCTCTTGTCTTTCCTTCTCTACGTTTCCTGGTCACATACACGGTCTCTGGCCACTCGGAGAATCTGAGCAACACCTTAGAGGTCAGAGGTCATAAAGCAGTCTCTGCAGCTCCCAGAAGACTAGAAAATCACAATGGAAAGATGAAATACAGAAAACAGAAGCAACGTAAACAAATGTCGGAGTTCTAAACAAAAGAAATGGAAGGTGAAATAGTCTTAGCTAGGTGAACCGACTGCCCTCTGATTATTTATAGAGGATTCACCCCCCCAAAAAAAAAGTCCTCCTCCTCCTCAACTGCGGTTTTGATCAAGTACACAAGGTGGCCACCAGGCTCGCCCCTCACTCCGTACCGATGGTCTGATTGTGGGCGAGGAATGTTTCGTTTCGTTTCTAGAGACGGAAAGAAATGAAACTGAGGCAAGGGTTATGAGCGGCAACAACACCCTCCTCACCTTCCACTTCCACTCAGTCCGACAGGGAGCTAAGCAAAACAAGTGGGGGGGGGGCAGAGAGGGGTGGGGGGGAAGAGTGCACAAAACGAAAGTGACGCCCTGTGAATGCTTCCTAACGCGCGCCCCGAAATAAACAAGTGGGAGGGGTTGAGGGAGTGCACAGGCAAATGTAAGCAAGCGGGGAGAGCTGTCTTCACTTTTCCAGCTCTGCACTCGTGCTTGTGGCGCGCCGCTGCTCGCTCCCGCATGGTGGATGCCGCCACAAGCACGAGTGCAGAGCTGGAAAAGTGAAGACCGATGGCTAAAGGTCCTCCTAGAGCAGCGCATGCGCGCTGCCTAGGCGAGACCTAAAAAACAGCACCAGGGTACAAGAATTGATCGAATGGGGGAGGGGGTTTGTCTCTTCCTAGCCTTCACCATCACACTCTGAGCAACATGGACAGAGTCTTAGCCAAGAACAGCATGAGGCAAAACCTGCCGCTGGATCGGAGGGAAGTTTGAAAACTCCAGATCCAACTGCTCCTAGTTCGAAGAGTCAGGAGAATCAGATATGTCCACCATGGAGTCTACACTATCTCTTGACTCTTCTTCCTGGTGATGAAACAGAACATATCTTTAGAAATCGGTGCATCTTTGCTCTGCATAAAGGGTAGGTGTTTTTGGAGAGACCTCAGAGCGACGATAGCGCACAGGAGGCAAATATGCACCAGCTAACTGGTGCCTGAACACAAGAGGCAATTTATGTGGGCCAGGTGTTGCAAACTGCCAGTGGCATGACAGACAAAGCTTAAAGCTGCTGTACAGAATCTCAAGATACTCAGGAAGAAGAGGAGGATAGCGAGGGAAGAAAACAACACAATGGATAAAAACGCTATTAGAAACAGACCAGGTTTAAGAAATTTTCATAGCGCAACAGAAAGAGGGTCTGATCCACACCCCTGCTTATCTTCAGCACTACCATTTTGTGGATGTCTTATCTACAAGGCACAACGGTGTGTGATAGAAGTGCAGTCTACCTATTTGCAGGAAGGAAAGTAGTTTCTGGTTTCACCACAAAGTTGCAGGGACATGCACAAGTTCAGAATGGTAAACAAAACAATCAATCAAGGATCCGTAGAGCACAGCAAATCACCTGTTAAGGTCTCCAGGCACTGGAGTTGCTGCTTGCTTCATGGTAATCTGTTCATTCGATCAGCCAAGTCTTGAGTCCTTCCCTGAATTGCAGGAGCAACGGAGTGGTCCTGAGGTGCAAGGGGAGATCGTTCCAAGCTTTGGCCGCCAGGTGAGAGGAGTTTCTTCCGCTGTTGCTTCGGCAGGGGGGTGTCTGCGAGGAAGAGGGAGGTGGATCATAGGTGTCTAGTTGGTTGTTGGAATGTCAAGCGTTTGCTGTTAGCTGGTCCTTCGTTGTGCAGGGCTTTCCATACGTGGGTCAACATCTTGAATTGGCATCTCTTTTGGTTCGCGAGCCAATTTAGCTTCTTGAGGTCGGTTGTGATGTGGGTTTGCCCAGGGAGTTCGAGGACGAGTCTGGCCGCTGAGTTTTGTATGGTCTGTCACAACCCCTTTTTTTTGGTCACCCCCTCCATAACTCTTTTTGGATACTCGTCTTGACCCAATGGTCAGCCTTCCTCCCCAACTCCTGGGAAGACACCAAACCCAGGTCCACCAGGTACTGATGCAACTTTTCTGAAGTACAGTTACTCAACAGATGTTCCTTCATAAGCAAATTATAAAGCCCATCATAATCTTGCACCTGACTTCCCTTCAACCAACCACATACTGTTTTCATTGAAAAATCTACAAAATCAACCCAGGGCTGACTTGAGGTTTTCTGAATCTCCCTGAACTTAAGGATTATGTTACTTACCCTGTAAGCATCTGTTCTTGGCATGCAGAGCTGTAGATTCACATGCTTTGCATACTCCTGCCATCTAGTTTTGGGTCCAGATGTTTGGAAATTTTCTTGAGTGATGAGGTAAGGCGGCGACTCCTTTCGGTGATACTGCGCATGGGCATCAACTACATTGTTAGATTGTTTTCTTTCCGTCATTCAGACATGTATTGCGGCACTCAGGTTCGAGACCATTTTTCGGGATCGATTCGGTGCGCAATTCACTCTACCCTCGTCTGTATTGTTTTAAACGAATTTCACCATCCCTCGCAAGTCGAAAATCAGAAAACTTTCCCTAGTCGGGTTGGAATACTCCAACCATGGTTTTTGGGCCTACCCTGTTCAACGCATCTTCCACTAGACGAGAACTTCACGCTGATGGAACGGATTCCATTTCAATTCTGCCCTCGGTGCCACTCTAAGTACCCACGCACCAACCTTCACAAAGTCTGTAATCTGTGCCTCCCCTGGAGCACAGCGAAGAAGATTGACACACCTGTCGTCGTTTCAATCCAAGAAGACCTTGCGGGACCGTCTGGCTCGACAAAAAGAGATGCAGAGGCAGAGCATTTAAGTCACTCCGGATATCTTTGTAGAAGAGGATATCGAAAAGGAAGATGTGGAAGCATCGGCAGCTGAAGAGGAAGAAACTTTTTCTCCCCAAGACTCCGAATCAGAACTCGAAACCAAACTGGAGTCCCATGACGTTCCAGCTGCTCAAGATGTCGTAAGTACCCACACCCCTTTGCCCACACAAAAACCTGCTTCCACCAAACAAAAGGCTTTCGTGCCACCACTGCCATCTGGCCATGGTAGGCACCAAGATTCTGCTTCCAACGCCCCACCCTCCGGCTCGGCACCGAAAGCACAACTAAAGCCTTCCAGCTTCGGTCGAGACGAGACTCCACCTCCTCTCTAAAAACTATGGTTCCGAAGGGCAAAAAAGAGAAGCCTGGTTCGGCTCTGAAGATTTCGTACATCAAGGGACTTCAGGGACAGTGAGACCCACATCGAGAGTGGCCCAGCCTGGTATTTGATGCAATTTTGACTGAAGTGCACAGGGTTCCTGCTAACCAGGTCCCCAGTTTCAGTGCTCTTTCCTTAAAACAAGGTAAGCCTGGTACCTAGGGCCTGGGTACTAAAGAGGGTCCCCAAGGGCTGCAGCATTTATTGTGCCACCCAAAGGGATCCACCACCGAACTAATGCAGACTGCCATTACAGGCTGCGTGAAATAGTGCAGACAAATGTGAAAATACAACACCTTGTCTTAAGAAATGCATACTGATACCAATGGTGGATTTATTAACGTAAGCACCCAAAGTGCACCTTAGAGGTGCCCTGAAAACTTACCAGCCTCTTAGTGTGCTTGCTGGCTGACTGGCATTTTCCAGCCTACCACCACAGACTAGTTTCTGACCTCCTGGGGGTGAGAGCCCATGCTCTCAGAGCTCAGAAACAATGCTTGCTCTGGCAGGAGATGTTTACACCTCCTCCAGCAGGATGGCTAGTGAATCTGCATACCAAGGCCAGAGATTTCAACGCCTCTGCAGCCTTTCATATGCGACCCCGGCTTCCCTCAGATCTGGGAGATGCTACCCACTGCACTGAGGCTCATTTGACACCAGGATATGCAGGAAATTAGCTATGCAAGTAGGCGTGTTGCACCACCAGGCTAGTGGCACCCCTAAGGTGGGCTACCTGATGTGCTCCACAAAGGAAGGCTTCCATCATCTTGATTTTGGTGGAATTAGGAACTCTGGGACAGAGTTACGCCGACTCCCCACAGGAAGTTGTGAAAAAGTGCCTCTTTTGACATGGTTAGCCCCCCCCTTTCTGCCCGGAAATTGATGTAGTTTCAATTGTAGTGCACAGTGTACCTGCCAATCAGGTCCCCTGTGCCAGGGCTAATTCCCTAAAACTACTCCACAATTGGCACTTCATGCCCCCTGGAAGTCCATAGCAAATGGAACCTGAGTACCTAGGGCCTTGGGACTGAAGAGAGTGCCCTTGGGATCCCTCACCTAGGTCATGCAGGCTGCCACTGCAGCATGCATGGCCTGGTGCAGACAAAATGACAAACTCGACATGGCAAGCTACCTGTGTGCCATGCGAACGAATAGTTTCTTACCTGTCGGTGTAGTTTTGCAGCTTGAAGACTTTCTGGATTCACTATGCTGTGCATTATTCCGCCATCTCGTGGTTGGGTCCGGATTCGTAGTCTTTTCTTTGTTTTTGTCTTTTTTTTTTTTTTTTTGTTGTTGGCCCAGGTGGGCGGCGACGCCCACCATTTGGTGTCTTCGGTGACGTCGTCGCGCTTCCGGCGGAAGCTCCCACCTTTGGTAGCCATCTTCGGATTCTTTTTTTTTTTTTTTTCTTTTCCTCTTACAGTTTTTTGTTGTCTATGTCTTTAACCTTTAATCCTTCAATTATTCTTTGATCCCTTTAAAACCTTGTATGTAGTTTAGTTGTACCCTTAACCTCCTATGTTATCTTCCTGGCGGAGGCGGGTGGGATCGCTAGTGAATCCAGAAAGTCTTCAAGCTGCAAAACTACACCGACAGGTAAGAAACTATTCGTTTTGCAGCGTGAATCTTTCTGGATTCACTATGCTGTGCATAGACTTAGTAGCGGTTTTGTTATTGCGGTGGTTGGGTGGAAGATGAGCATTGGTTGCTGAAAATGTGCTGTAAGACCTTCTGTCCTACTTGTGCCTCTTTGTTCATTTGGATATCAACACAGTAGTGTTTGGTGAACGTGTGCACGGAAGACCATGTTGCCGCTTGGCAAATGTCTTGTATAGGTGTGTTCGCTAGGAACGCAACCGTTGCTCCCTTTTCCTTGTTGAGTGAGCCTGGGCGGCCCCTTGTAACTCTTGTCCTGCCTGCTTGTGGCAGAGTTGTATTGCTTGTGCAATCCACCGTGCAATGGTATTTTTTGTTACTGGTCGTCCCAGGAAACTGCTTGCGAAGGAAACGAAGAGTTGTTTTGTTTTCCTGCATTCCTTCGTCCTTTCTATGTAGTGCATCACTGCCCTTCTGGCGTCTAGCGTGTGTAGCGCCTTTTCTGAGGGTGTTGAAGGTTTCTGGAAGAAACTTGGTATCTGTATTGTTTGATTGATATGGAACCGCGACACCACCTTTGGCAGGAAGTGTGGGTCCGTCCTCATGACAATTCTGTCCTTGTGTATTTGCAAGTAGGGCTCTTGTAGTGTGAGAGCCTGTAGTTCACTGACTCTTCGCAGTGACGTGATAGCCACTAAGAAAGCCGTTTTTAGTGTGAGCATGTGCAGTGTGCTCTTGTGTATGGGTTCAAATGGTGATTTCATCAACTGTGTCAGTACAGTGTTGAGGTTCCAGCTTGGGGCTGGCATCCTTTTAGGGGGGCTATTCTTTTAGCCCCTTCCAGGAATCTTTTGACCACTTGGGAGGTGAAGAAGCTTTTCACCGCTTCTCCCTGGTGTAGGCCACTATGGCTGCTAGGTGAACCCTTAGTGACGAGTAGCTCAGCCCGCTTTGTAGTAGGTGTGTTAAATATCGCAGTACTGTTGATTCTTTTGTGACTTTTCGTTGCAGTCCCTCTGTAATGCACCATTGTGAGAACCTTTTCCACTTTGCAATGTAGCATTTTCTTGTAGTGGGTCTCCTTGCTTCTCTGAGTACTGCCATGGTGCTTGGAGGTAGTTTGAGGTGTGCGAATTCTAGGTCCTCAGGAGCCATGCTGCTAGGCTGAGGCTGTCTGGTTCTGGGTGGAGCACTTTTCCGTCTTGCATTGTGAGGAGGTCTTTCCTTCTGCTGAACCTGTGTGCTGGTTCCTGCGCCATTTCCATAATCTGTGAGAACCATGTTTGTCTGGCCCACTGAGGTGCCACCAGTATGAGTGTCATGCTGCTGCTCCTGCATTTGCTGAGTACTTTGTGTAACAGTGGTATCGGGGAAAAGCGTAAGCAAATTCGTTCGACCAACTTATCCATAGGGCATTCCCTAGGGACCTTTGGTCCGGCTGTCTGGATGCGTAATGTTGGCATTTTGCATTGTGGGGTGTTGCAAAGAGGTCTATCCGTGGTGTTCCCCACTTTTGGAACAGTTGCTGCACCTCCTGTTGGTTCAGTTCCCATTCGTGGGATGCAGACGTCTGCCTGCTGAGTCGGTCTGCTTCTACATTGTCTATTCCTGGGAGGTGTATTGCTAGCAGGTCTATCCTTAGAGGGATGGCCCATCTCCAGATCTGTTGTGCCAGACTTGACAGCGGTGCTGATTGTGTCCCACCTTGCTTGTTGATGTAGAACATTGCAGTTGTGTTGTCTGTTTGTATCAGCACTCGCTGGCCGTAAAGCTGCTTTTGAAAGGCTTTTAAGGCTAGGAACACAGTTTTGAGTTCTAGGTAGTTGATGTGTTTCACTGCATCTTGTTGTGACCAGAGCCCCCTGACGCGGAGTCTGGTCATGTGCGCGCCCCAGCCCTGCTGTGAGGCGTCTGTTGTGATGGTCACTGTTGGAGTTGGCTGTGTGAATGGCTTCCCTTGTAATATGTTCTCTTCTTTCCACCACGCTATTTCTTTCTGCACTGCGTGTGTGACAACCACTAGATCTTCCCAACTCCCTGTGGCTTGTGACCATTGCTGTTGTATCCATTCCTGGAACGGTCTCATGTGCAGTCTGATATGCGGGACAAGGTGGATGCATGATGCCATCATTCCCATTAGCCTGCTCACCGTCCTCACTGTCAGAACTTGCCCCTTGCGGTAATGACGTGTTTCCCTCAGGAGCGCTATACTTCTCTTGTCGCTGGGGAACACCTTGGACTGTGTGCTGTCTATTTGTGCCCCCAAGAATATCTTGATTTGTTGGGGTTCTGTTGACGATTTTTCCCAATGTATTGAGAAACCTAATGTGGACAGTGTTTCTATGACTTGTTTGATGTGTTTTTGCAGAGTCTGTATGATCCTGCTTTTACCAGCCAGTCGTCGAGGTAGGGGTATACATGTATGCTCCTCCTCCGAAGGTGCGCTGCAGCTGCTGCTAGGCATTTCGTGAACACTCTTGGTGCGGACTTTAGTCCGAAGGCTAGCACTGTGAACTGGTAGTGATTGTGGCCTATCACGAATCTTAATAGCCGTTTGTGTTTGCGGTTGACGGGTATGTGCAGGTATGCATCTTTTAGGTCTAAGGTCGCCATGTAATCCCCTTCTTGGATTTGGGGTATTACTTCCTGAAGTGAAGTCATCTTGAATTTTTGTGTTTTTACGAACTTGTTCAGGAATCTGAGGTCCAGTATAGGTCTTAGTGTATCGTCTACCTTTGGCACTAGGAAGTACGTTGAGTATATTCCCTTGTTCCTTTCGTTGTTTGGAACTGGTCCTATTGCTCTTTTTGTAGCAGTTCCTCTGCTTCTAGGCGGAGGAGGGCTAGTTCTCTTGCGGGTATTGACCGATGTCTTGGTCTTCTCCTGGCGGGTGTTTTTGGAGGTCTATGCAGTACCCGTGCTGTATGGTGTTTAGTATCCATTTGTCTGTGGTAATTTTCCTCCATTGTGTGAGAAATTTTCTTATTCTTCCTCCCACTGGTGTCGTATGCTCGGTGGTTATTTGCTGTGTGCTTCTGCTCTTTATATTTTCCTTTTGCGGACTTCCCCTCAACCTTGGTGTTAACGGTGGGGGCTTGTTATGTGTGTGGAGTCACTTTGAGGCGGGCTGCTGGCCCCCTCTTCGGGCCTGTCCCCGTCCGTACCCGCGCCCTCGAAAGGACCGTCCTCTGGGTTGGTACTGCCAATTCTGCTGCTGTTGTCCCTGCAGGTTTTGGCCCTGGTTGTTCCCTTGGTACCCTTGTTGTTGTGATTGATGTGAAGTGGTAGGTGCATTGCCTCCTCTACCACTGGCTCGCCTTGAGGGGTTCCCTCTTCTCATCCCCCTGAACTGCAGCGCTCCCATGGACCTTGCAGTTTCGTTGTCCGTCTTTAGTTGTGTTAATTTGTTGTCAACTGTTGCTCCAAACAGTTTCTCACCGTCGAACGGTGTGTTGATGATGTTGCTCTGTACTTCTGGTTTGAAGCCGGAGATCCTGAGCCATGCGTGTCTCCTCTCAGTCATCCCTATCATCATTTGCCTGCTGGAGTTCTCTGCTGCGTCCAAGGCTGACTTTAGGCAAGTGTTCGCGATGGCCTTGCCTTCTTCCGCTAGGTAATTGGCCCTTTGTTGGTGTTCTTCTGGCAGGTGCTTAATGAGCTGGCTCATTTCTGCCCAATGCTGGTATGCATGCCTGCTGATGAGGGCGTTGGAGTTGGCGATACGCCAGTGTATGGCTGCGTTCCTCTCCACCTTACGTCCTGTGAGGTCTATTCTTTTGCTCTCCTTGTCTGGAGGTGGGCCTGTGTTGGTGGGCACACCGGCCCTCTTCCTGGCTGTTGCAGCGATAATGGAGTCTGCTGGTACAGACCCCTGTATGTATGCAGGATCTTTTGTGGAGTGCTTATACTTCTTTTCGCTCCTAGGGGTAACCGCCTTGCAGATTGCTGGTTCCCTGAAGGCCTCCCTTCCCTGGTCGAGAACGCCAGGTAACATGGGTAGAAATTGACTCCTTGTCTGTTGGGGGAGCAGGGTTTCGAAGAGGAAACCTGCTTTTGTCTTTTCCTCCTGCATTTCGACCCCATAAGTCTTTGCAGCCTTCTGCACGACCTCATTGTAGACTCCGATGTCGTCTGGCGGCGAAGGTCTCGAGGGGTAAGTGTCTACCCCTTCTTCTGGTGACTCTGTGTCGAGGTCTTGCCAGTCTAGGTCTTGTACTTCAGAGGACGCCGAGTCCCTGTAAGACAGCATCTCTTCTTCGCCTTCGGCCTCGAAGTAGTAGTATTCCTCGTCCTGGTCTTCGAGCTGTTCGGGTGTCCCCGGGGCCTCGTCGACTTCGACCTCGAACTCCTCGACTGCCTCGTGGACTTGCTTCGACGGAATAGCGTATTGTTTCATCTTCTCGTCGAAGTCTTTTTTGCGTTGCAGGATGCTCGCCATCTCTGCCTCGAGCCTCCTCTTCTTTTTCGCCATCTCGTGGGCCTTTTCGGCGTCGAGTGGTGCAGTGCCTCTCTTCGCGGTCGCGGTCGTCGAAACAGACGCCGGGCCTTCCTTTCTCGGTGTCGAGGTTTCCTTTTCGGGGACGACCTTCGACGCCTTCGTTTTTTCGGAGGCTTTCGCCGATTGAGAGTCCTTGTCCAAGGATCCGCTCGGCTGTTTGTCCCTTGGTGCTGTTGCTTTCGTCGAGTGTTTCGGCGGCAACGCTCCCTTGGTGGACTTTGCTACACTTCTGGCAGTGTCGCTAGGGATTCTGGCTTCACTCTTTCGAGCGTCGCTTTGGTGTTTTGGGGTCGACGACTCCCTTACCTCCTTCGACGTTTTCTTTTCGATTTCGACGACAGCGCAGTCCTCTGGTCCCTCTGCGATGTTGTCCTCCTCTCCGCTCGAGAGACCCAGGTCTCGGAGAGATGGTGCTGGTCCCTGGCCCTGCATGCTGTAATTCGCCCTTCTCTGTCTGTCTCTCACCCGGAGGGTCTCCGGGGTGAACGCCGAGCACGCGTTGCAGTCTTCGCTGGCGTGGTCGAGCGGCAAGCAGAGGTTGCAGACTGGGTGCTGGTCTTTTTGGGCGTATTTGTGGTGGCAATTTCTGCAGAACTTGAACGGAGTCTTGTCCATAACCGCGCTTAGGGAGCCCCCTGTGAGCGCATTCTCTGTAGGCGTCGAGATTTCGGTCGTGGACCTTCTACCTCGTCGTCCTTCTTCTCCGGTACTAGTGTTGTCGTCCGGTGTCTCAGTAGTATATCTTCTGTGATGAATTTTCGACTTTTCGAGATTCTTCGTCCAACTTTCTGGAACTTCTCGGCAACGATCCAGACCCCACGGCGGAAAAAGAATCTGAAGATGGCTACCAAAGGTGGGAGCTTCCGCCGGAAGCGCGACGACGTCACCGAAGACACCAAATGGTGGGCGTCGCCGCCCACCTGGGCCAACAACAAAAAAAAAAAAAAAAAAGACAAAAACAAAGAAAAGACTACGAATCCGGACCCAACCACGAGATGGCGGAATAATGCACAGCATAGTGAATCCAGAAAGATTCACGCTGCAAAACTAGTACTGCCCAAGGTATAGGTAAGTCACCCCTCTAGCAGGCCTTACAGTACTAAGGCAGGGTGCACTATACCACAGGTGTGGGCATATCTGCATGAGCAGATACGCCCCCTACAATATTTAAATCTATTCTTAGATATTGTAAGCGCCAACAAAGCCATAGAAAGTACATGGGCTGGAAACTCAACTACTCGAGTTCCCCAGCACCATGATGGCTTCCCTGAACCCAGGAGTGTTTGGTACCAAACTACTCCTTTCAATAAACCCACACTGATGCCAGTGTGGGATTTATTGAAATATGTACTCAGAGGTGCCCCCTGAAAACCAACCAACCTTGGTGTAGCCACAGCCTGGCTTTAGGCAGCCTGCCACCACCAGACATGTTTCTGGACCCCTGGGTCGAGAGCCTCTGCTCTCTGGGACCAGAAACAAAGCACATCCTGGGCGGAGGCGACATCTCCTCCCCCAGGATGGGCACAGTGCCCGAGATGGAAGCTTTAAAGGCCTGCCACCTTTGAAATGCGACGCCCAGCCTCTGCTGCTAGCATCAGATGGCAGCCCCCGGTTTTCACCCCCACTTTGGGTGGGAAAACCTAGGAATAATAAGAGGTGTGCCCACCTCTGCCAACTCCATATCTAAGGTGGAGGAGGCAAGGTGAAGGAGGCGAGGTGAAGGAGGCGAGGTGAAGGAGGCGAGGTGAAGTACACCTTTCAGTCCCTGCCATCTTGAAGATGGGGGGAGGAGACTGCTCCAATCAGGAGAAGACTCCATGGCCCCCTCCCACAGGAGGATGGCATAATAGTGGGTGTAGTCACCCCGGTAAGGGACCCAATGGCCCCTACCTGCTAGTCCACTGTAAGGCCCCTAAATCTAGTATTTAAGGCGCTCCCTCAGATCCTGAAACTAGCTCCTGCTGACCTAAGAAGGAAGAAGAAGAACCTGTGCAGCTTACTGACTTGGCCCCACCCCTACTGGCCAGTCTCCAGCTCAAACACCCTGCAAAAGAAAACAATGCCTGTCTTGCAGCCAGCGACCTCCAGAATCCAAGGAAGACCTTTGATAAAGACCAGAACTCCCGAGGACAGTGTACCGGTCCCCAAGAAATCTACACAAAGGACTCTGGTGCCCTCCAGAACTGAGAGTCCTGACCACTCTGCACCCGACGTATCAGGTCCGTGTCCAGGTGCCCCACCGATCCAGAACAGGTTCCCCATCGATCCTGAACTCAAGCACAGCGTTGGCTTACCCCTCCATGGCTCCACGACCACGTCTGCACTCTTAATCCTGAGGCATCCCCACCACGACCAGCCCAGTTAAGAAAAAAACGACATCCAAGGACACCCCTGCACCCGAAGCACCTGGGGAGCTCGACCATCGGTGTCCCTACGATCCACAGCATCTCAACATACCTCTGATGTCGCTGGTTTCCTTTGTGCAGCCTCCGGTTCGACGCCTGCAGCTTATTTGTCCAACAGAGTTTCTCCACTGAAAAGCATTGGGCGCCCACTGCTGTATTTGTACCCGGCCGACCCTATGCCACCAGTGGTGTATGTTTGGTGCGGACTTGTGGCCCCCCCCCGTGCTTGCTTGGTCGTCTGGTTCCCACAAATCCGTAGGACCTGCGCGTTTGTTGAACAATAGAAACTTAGGGAGAGGTGTCTAGACTGATTACGGGCACCCCAGCAGGATATGTTGGCCTAGAGACCAGCTAGCTCACAGTGTCACCATACCCCCCCATAACTTTACCAGGGAGCGAATAAACAAGTTACTTACCTTCGGTAACGCATTATCTGGTAGAGACAATCTAGCTGCAGATTCCATACCTTTGAATTTCCCAGGTGGCAGACTGGATCCAGAAACTTTTGCTGAGCAATACCCCTTGCACGCGCCGTCTGGTGGCTCCATTTGGCTTTGTGCGACGTCATAGGCAGGGACGGTTATGACGTTGCAGTACCTCTATAGGCCCCACCCAGGCGCGCAGACGTCAGTATTTCTCGTATTTTCCACACCAGAAGCGCAGAGCCACGAAGTAACTGATGTAGTCGTGTGCAAAACTAGGGCCCTGAAAAGGGGAGTAACCCTAGCCCTACAAAATTAGTTCGCAAAGCGGGGAGGCATGGGTGTGGCGGAAGGGAATCTGCAGCTAAATAGAGTCTCTACTGGATAATGCGTTACCGAATTAGATACCCAAGCCATACCATCCCAGTGGTGGGTGCGGACCAATACCTCAAACTAGGAAGTCCAGTAGGACCGAACGGGCAAAATGCCTGTCCCTCCGGACCACACTGTCCAGGCAGGAGTGTTTGGCAAACGTGTGCAAAGATGACCACGTTGCTGCCGGACAGATATCCAGTACTGGGTGTAGGAAGCTGGCTCTGTATATACTATACCAAAGTGAGGTATAGTGTGCACAGAGTCCAGTGGAACCCCAAAGGTAGGAAGAGGTAAAAGTAGATAGCACCTATCTCTCTATTTGTGGTAGTGTGGGCGAGCAGTAAGGCTTTATCAGAGGGTAGTGTTAAGCATATGTTGTACACACTCAATCAGCAAATGATTGTCACACACTCAAAGACTGAACTCAGACCAATTGGTTTTGTATAAAAAATATTCTTTTAGTTATTTTATTTCCTAGAACCAAGTAAGCCTGGCACAGGTAAGTGATTTATACTTCACAGTAAATACAGTTTGAAGTGTAATAATAATACACTTTGAATTGCAGTTGTATATATAATTTGGTTCTGATTACAGTAGAATTACTGGTAATGCAATACTTTGAAATATTGTACATATACTTTGTAATGACTTTTCAATAGGATGTCAAGTAAATTACCTTACAGATTACTTTTCTTACACAGTGCAGTATACCTGGATACTCCACTGGGACACTTCCTGTAAACAGGTAAGTAAAAGCGTTTTGGTTATTTGGTTACAGTTTGAGACTCTTCTATAGATTTTCCAACTCCAAACTTAGAAACCTTTTCATAGAAAACAGTCAATGTTATCCTAAGGGAGAAAATAATGTTATCGATTCAGCGGGAAGTACTTTGTTGTGGGAGTTGGGTTTCTGGGGTTAGACTCAGGGGTCCCCCAGGGTCGAGGATGCACTCTCAAAGCACCCTCAGCCGCACTAGGGTGGCCGGGTGCAGAGTGCGGAGGCCAATGTTATCCAATGGGGGATAGGGGGCCTCCGGTTGGTGGCTGCTCAAGAGCAGGCCACGAGGTTGTGGGAGCAAAGCTCCAGTACTTAAGCTCAGGGCAAATGGGGGTTCAAGTAAGCACCACAGGAACACCCTCAGCGGCACTAGGGCGGCCGGGTACAGGGTGCTGTTTTGTCATCGGGTGCCCTGTCATTTTCAATGGGGATTCTCCAGTTTGCAAACACATTGCAGGCTCGGGGACGAAGGTCTTCTGCAGAGGTAAGTTGGGATGCTGGGGGTTGGTTAGACACCGTCGGTTGGGCCACCCAAGGCCGTGGGGGTCGGGTGCAGGGGTGTCTTTTAGGGACGGATCTTATCAGCTCCTGGTCGCGGTTGGGGGACCCTCCGGATTGAGGCTGCAGGCATCGGCTGGAGGCAGGTCAGAGATCACTGGATCTAGGGTCAGGATCGCCGGGGAGACCTCCTCGTGGTGTTGGGCCACTCGAACACGGGCCGTGGGCGACGGGTGCAAAGTGGTGCAGACTCGCGGATTTTGCCGGAGGTGGAGTCTGTGGGTGAACAAATCCCGTGTTCACGGGAGACAAAGTATTTTCTTTGGAAGGCAGGGCAGATCCTCTGGGTTCTTGAGGTTGCTGGCTGCAGGACACACCGGAGTTTCGCTTCTGCAGGTTCGAGGTGGGGACATGCCGGTAGGGCTGGGGCCAAGTCAGAGGGCGTCCTCCTCTTCTTAGCTTCGGCAGAGCTCTTCGGTCCTTCTTGGTCGTTGCTTGTCTGAGGAGGCAAGGTTCGTGGGTGTCCCTAAATACTAGATTTAGGGGCGTTACAGGTAAGTAAAGGGTTGGGACCAATGGGTCCCTTCCTTGGGGTGGGTACACCCCCTATTATGCCACCCTCTAGTGGGAAGGGGGCATATGTCTCACTCAGGTTGGCTGGGTCCCCCCTATCTGCAAGATGGCGGGGGCAGAGTTGTGCTTCACCTCGCCTCCCCCTCCTGAGCGGTGGGGTTGGCAAAGGTGGGCACACCTCCCTTCCTCACTTGGTTTTCCCGCCGGTTCTCCCGCCCAAAGTGGGGGTCAGAACCGGTGGGGACCAGTTGCTGGAAGCAGCAAAAGGTCGGGGGAAGCTCACAAAGGCGGCAAGCCTTTGAAGCTTCCCTTCGTGGACCCTGCCCATCCTGGGGGAGGAGGCTTGGCACCTCGTCCCAGGATGTGCATTGTTTCAGACCCCGAGAGCAGCAGGCTCTCGACCCAGGGGTCCAGAAACATGTCTGGTGGTGGCAGCTGGGGAGCAGCCACTCAGCCTGCACACTGGTGTTAGGTCTTTTGTCAGGGGGCATCTCTAAGATCAATCACAAAGGTGGGACTGAGGGCTTTTTAGACAGGTCCAGCATACATGCCCTAACAATAATGAAGATACAAAAGGTATGCTGTTCCTAATATCGAGACATGGAAAAACTGGTTTTATGTGGTCATGAAGTGTAGGAGGATGAGGATTCCTCCTCTTGGAATATAGGGCCCTCACACACCCGGCAAGGTGTCATGCTTCATCATATGGGCTGCTCCTAGTCAGGTCGTCGCTGCAATACCTGATGGGCTCCCTATGAGGGGCTCTTTGGCGGAGATCTTTTATTCCAAATGCCGTTTGGTGCCGTGGGGGTGAGAGGCCTAATTAGTGTAGATGAAGGTGTGGAGGTGTATAACCTGAAAGAAATTTTAAAACAGGTAAAGGAGTACCAGCGAAGACTATTTTAATCAATGGATCTATTGTGCGGCACAATAGAGCGCCCTACCTGAGACAATCTCAGACATGCGCCTTTGTTTCTTTTAATCAGGGTGGGAGACATATTGATTAAAATAGTCTTCGCTGGTATTCCCTTACCTGTTTTAAAATTTCTTTCAGGTTATACACCTCCACACCTTCATCTACACTACACTAATTAGGAGCCCGTCAGGTATTGCAGCGACGACCTGACGAGGAGCAGCCCATATGATGAAGCATGGCACCTTGCCGGGTGTGTGAGGGCCCTATATTCCAAGAGGAGGAATCCTCATCCCCCTACACTTCATGACCACATAAAACCAGTTTTCCCTTGTCTCGATATTAGGAACAGCATACCTTTTGTATCTTCGGCATCTCCAAGATGCCCTCTGTGTGCATTTTTCATTAAATCCCACACTGGCATCAGTGTGGGTTTAATGTGCTGAGAAGTTTGATACCAAACTTCTCAGTTTTCAGTAAAGCTACTACGGTACTGTGGAGTTCGTAATGACAAACTCCCAGCACCATATACTCTTAATGGCAGTACTGCACTTACAATGTCTAAGAATTGGCTTAGACACAGTAGGGGTACAGGGCTCATGCACCTGTACCCTCACCACTGGTATAGTGCACCCAGCTAGAGGGGTGGCTGATCTATGTCAGGGCAGTGGATTGTAGGCATGGCACACAGGGATGTGTGCCATGTCGACTCTTCACTTTGTTCTGCACCAAAACAGTACATCAGCAGTTCAGCAAAAAGTGGGGGCAACCATACTAAAGAGGGCATTTTCTCACATACAGGGCCTATAAGGGTGGCACAATAGAGGCCCTCCCTGGCCACAGTGCTCTTGGTACCTATGGTACCATTTTCAAGGGACTGACATGTGGCCAAAGAGTGCCAATTGGGTTTTGTTTTACTGCAGTTTACGGACAGAACATAGGCCCTGGGTACCTGGTTGGCAGGAACCCAGGGCACACTCCGTCAAAGTACATCAACAGTTTGGCAAAAAGTGGGGGCAACCATGCAAAAAAGAGGGCACTTTCTTACACAACCTTCCCCCCCACCCCCCAAACGAAAGAGGATAAGACTAACCTTTCCATAGAGAGTCTTTATTGTCTAAGTGGAAGTACCTGGAAAGTCCATCTGCATTGGCATGGGCAGTCTCAGGTCTATGTTCCACTATCAAGTCCATTCCCTGTAGGGAGATGGACCACCTCAAAAGTTTGGGATTGTCACCTTTCATTTGCATTACCCATTTGAGAGGTCTGTGGTCGGTTTGGGCTAGGAAGAGAGTACCAAACAAGTATGGTCTCAGCTTCTTTAGGGACCAAATCACAGCAAAGGCCTCCCTCTCAATGGCACTCCAATTCTGTGAGAAAGTGCACTCTTTCTGCATGGTTGCCCCCACCTTTTGCTGAATTGCTGATGTGTTTTGACTGAGTGTGCCCTGGGCACCTGCTAATCAGGTACCCAGGGCCTATGTTCTTTCCCTAAAACTGCATTGAAAACAAAACCCAATTGGCATCTCTGGCCACAGGTCAGCCCCTGGTAAATTGTACCACAGGTACCCAGGGCACTATGACCAGGGAAGACCCCTAAGGGCTGCAGCACTTATTGTGCCACCCTTAGAGGCCCTGTACCATTACACTCACACACTGCCTTTGCAGGCTGCGTGTTTTGGTGTAGAATAAAGTGAAGAGTGGACATGGCACATATCCCTGTGTGCCATGCCTACAACCCACTGCCCTGGCATAGGTCAGTCACCCCTCTAGCTGGGTGCACTATACCAGTGGTGAGGGTACAGGTGCATGAGCCCTGTACCCCTACAGTGTCTAAGTCCATTCTTAGACATTGCAAGTGCAGTGCTGCCATTAAGAGTATATGGTGCTGGGAATTTGTCATTAAGAACTCCACAGCACCATAATGGCTACACTGAAAACTGAGAAGTTTGGTATCAAACTTCTCAGCCCATTAAACCCACACTGATGCCAGTGTGGGATTTATTGAAAAATGCACACAGAGGGCATCTTAGAGATGCCCCCTGAAAAACGACCTACCACTAGTGTCCAGGCTTTCAGCTGCCACCACCAGACATGTTTCTGGACCCCTGGGTCGAGAGCCTGCTGCTCTCGGGGGCCTGAAACAATGCACATCCTGGGACGATGTGCCAAGCCTCCTCCCCCAGGATGGGCAGGGTCCACGAAGAGGAAGCTTCAAAGGCTTGCCGCCTTTGTGAGCTTCCCCAGGCCACTTGCTGCTTTCAGCAACTGGTCCCCACTGGTTCTGACCCCCACTTTGGGTGGGAGAACCGGTGGGAAAAACAAGTGAGGGAGAGGTGTGCCCACCTCTGCCAACTCCACCCATCAGGTGGGGGAGGCAAGGTGAAGCACAACTCTGTCCCTGCCATCTTGCAGATGGGGGGACCCAACCAACCAGGGAAAGGCTTATGCCCCCCTCCCACTGGAGGGTGGCATAATAGGGGGTGTACCCACCCCAGGGAAGGGACCCATTGGTCCCAACCTTTTTACCTACCTGTAACGCCCCTAAATCTAGTATTTCGGGGCACCCCTGTACCTTGCTTCCTCCAACAAGAAACTACAAGAAGAAAAGAAGAAGGACCGAACAGCCGTGCCGAAGCTAACAAGAGGAGGACGCCCACTGACTTGGCCCCAGCCCTACCGGCGTGTCCCCACCTCGAACCTGCTCCAGCGAAATCCTGGTGTGTCCTTCAGCCAGCAACCTCAACAAACCCGGAGGACCAGACTGCCTTCAATCCCAAAGACTCTGTCTCCCGTGAACACCGGATTTGTTTCAACAACAGACTCCAGCTCCACAAGGATCCGCGGGTCTGCACCACACTGCACCAGACGCCCACGGCCCGAGTTCGAGTGGCCCAACACCAAGAGGAGGTCTCCCCGGCGATCCTGACCCGAGATCCGGTGACCCCTGACCTGCCTCAAGCCTCCAGCCGACGCCTGCAGCCTCAAACCGGAAGGTCCCCCCAACCGAGACTTGGAGCTGGTAAGAAGATCCGACCTTAAAAGGCACCCCTGCAGCAGACGCCACACGGCCTTGGGTGGCCCAACCGACGGTGCCTAACCAACCCCCAAGATCCCAACTTACCTCTCCAAGTGGTGGTCGCACCCAGAAGACCTTCGTCCCTGAGCCTGCAGTGCTTTTGCAAACCGGAGACTCACCATTGAAAGCTACAGGGCTTCCGACCCGGCCACCCCAGCGCCGCTGAGGGTGTAACAAGAGTGCATTTTTGACCCTGGGGGACCCCCGAGTCTAACCCCAGAATGCCAACTCCCACAACAAAGTACTTACCTGTTAACCGATAACACTTTTTTCCTCCATAGGATAACATTGACTGTTTTCTATGAAAAGTTTCTAAGTGTGGAGTTGGAAAACCTAAGAAATTCTTTTAAAATTGTACTAAATAACAAAAAAAAATTACTCATCTGTTCACAGGAAATGTCCCAGTGTAGTATCCAGGTATACTACACTGTGTAAGAAAAGTAATCTGAAAGTAATGTACTGGTCATTTTACTAAAAAATCCTATACAAAGTATATGTACTGTTTTCTGAAAAGCATTGCATTATCAGTACCACTACAGTAACCAAATCAAAGTACATTTACAATTGCAATCCAAACTGTGTTACAACTGCATTACTATTGAAAAGTATTTATTGCTTACCTGTGCCAGGCTTGCTTGGTTCTAGAAAATAAAATAACTAAAAGAATATTTTTATACAAAAACAATTGGTCTGAAGTTCAGTCTTGGAGTGTGTGAATTCATTTTCTGACTGAGTGTGTACTACAAATGCTTAACACTGTCCTCTGATAAAGCCTTACTGCTCAACCACACTACCCCAAATAGAGAGTGAGGTGCTATCTACTTTACCTCTGCCTACTTTTTGGGTTCCACTGGACTCTGTGCACACTATACCTCACTTTGGTATTGTATATACAGAGCCAGCTTCCTACAAACGCTGCTCCCTGGGGAGTAACCTCCTGCTTATAAAAGCAACAGGTTGGTCTTGGCCTTCATTTTTGGTCTGGGATAGGACCGCTCCTATCCCTAGCTCAGAGGCATCAGTCTGCAAAATTAACTGCTTGGTATATTCTGGAGCTTTGAGAATTGGTGCGGAGCATATTGCTTCTTTCAGGGTTTCAAAAGCCTTTTGACAGTTAACTGTCCAGTTTACCTTTTGGGGCATCTTCTTGGAGGTAGGTTCTGTGAGCTGTGTCACAATGGACCCATACCCTTTCACAAACCTCCTGTAGTACCCAGTCAAGCCAAGGAATGCCCCGACTTGGGTCTGGGTTGTTGGAGTTACCCAGTTCAGGATGGCCTGGATCTTGGGCTGTAAGGGTTGCACTTGACCTCCACCAACAAGGTGGCCCAAGTATACAGCTGTTCCCTGCCATATCTCATCTGGATGCCTTGTTAGTTAGGCCTGCAGTTTGCAGGGCTTTTAAAACCTTCCCCAGGTGGATCAGGTGTTCCTGCCAGGTGGAGCTAAAGACAGCAATATCATCTAGATATGGTGCACTAAAGGCTTCCAATCCTGCAAAAACCTGATTCACCAACCTTTGGAAGGCGGCAGGGTCATTCTTTAAACCAAAGGGCATAACAGTAAACTGATAATACCCATCAGGTCTGGAGAATGCTGTGTTTTATTTTGCTTCTGGTGCCATGCCAATCTGCCAGTACCCTGCAGTTAAGACAAAGGTACTTAGAAATGTGGCTGCACCCAATTTGTCTATCAACTCATCAGCTCTTGGGATAGGGTGAGCAACTGTCTTGGTGACAGAGTTGAGCCCTCTATAGTCCACACAGAACCTCATTTCTCTCTCCACCCTGTGGATGAGGTTTGGGGACTAGAACCACTGGGATGGCCCAGGGGCTCTCAGAGGGTTCAATAACCCCTAACTCCAGCATCTTGCGGACTTCAGCTTTGCTCTCCTTAACTTGCTCAGACTATCAATAGATCTTATTTTTGACAGGTACACTGTCCCCAGTGTCCACATCATTGGTTCACCAGATTGTCTGAGCTTGGGTTAAGGAAAAGAGCTTAGCATACTGCTGCAAGACTTGCTTGCAATCAGCCTGCTGCTGGGAAGAAAGGGTGTCTGAATAGACAACTGCATCCACTGAACCATCTTTGGGGCTGTAAGAGAGGAGGTCAGGAAGAGGTTCACTCTCCATCTCCTGACCCTCATCAGTCACCATCAGCATGGTGATGTCAGACCGGTCATGAAAAAGCTTAAGGCGGTTCACATGGATCACCCTTTTGAGGGTCCGGCTTGTGCCCAGGTCTACCAAGTAGGTGGCCTCACTTTTCTTCTCTAAGATGGGGTAAGTGCCACTCCATTTGTCCTGGAGAGTCCTTGGTGCCACAGGCTCCAAAACCCACACCTTTTGCCCTGGTTGGAACTCCACCAGTGCAGCTTTTTGGTCATTCCAGTACTACTGGAGCTCCTGGCTGGCCTCAAGATTTTTGGAAGCTTTTTCCATGTACTCTGCCATTCTGGACCTTAGGCCTATTACATAGTCCACAATATCTTGTTTGGGTTCTTGGAGAGGCTTCTCCCAACCCTCTTTAACAAGAGAGTGGTCCCTTAACAGGATGGCCAAACAGAAGTTCAAAGGGGGGAACCCTACTCCCTTCTGAGGCACCTCTCTGTAGGCGAAAAGCAAGCATGGTAAGAGGACATCCATCTCCTTTTGAGCTTTTCAGGGAGCCCCATAATCATGCCCTTTAATGTCATGTTAAACCTTTCAACAAGACCATTGGTTTGCAGGTGCAAGGGTGTAGTAAACTTGTACTGCACTCCACACTCTTTCCACATGTCTTAAGTAAGCAGATATGAAATTTGACCCTCCATCTGAAACCACCTCCTTAGGAAAACCTACCCTGGTGAAGACACCAATGAGGGCCTTGGCTACTTGAGGAGTTGTAGTAGTCCTAAGGGGAATTGCCTCAGGATACCTAGTGGCATGATCCACTACCACTAGTATGAATTTGTTTCCTGATGCTATGGGATGTTCAAGTGGACCCACTATGTCCACACCTACCCTTTCAAAGGGAACCCCAACCACTGGTAGTGGAATTAAGGGGGCCTTTGGGTGTCCACCTGTTTTGCCACCGGCTTGGCAGGTGACACAGGAACTGACAAACTCCTTTACCTTCTGAGACATCTGGGGTCAGTAAAAGTGGCTAGCTAGCCTTTCCCAAGTTTTGGTATGGCCCAGATGCCCAGCCAGGGGGATGTCATGAGCCAAAGAGAGTAATAACTCCCTGTACATTTGAGGCACTACCACTCTCCTAGTGGCTCCAGGGTTGGGGTCTCTGGCCTCAGTGTAGAGTAGTCCCTCCTCCAATAGGCTCTGTGGGTACCACTGACATCTCCCTTTTCCTGTGCAGCAGCTTGCTGCCTCAGGTTTTCAAGAGTTGGACAGTTCTGCTGTCCAAGGCACAGCTCTTCCCTAGTGGGTCCCCTTGGGCCCAAGAGCTCAACCAGGTATGGGTCAAGTTTCATGGGCTCAGTTCCCTCTGGGGTTTCCAAGTCCTCTCCCTGAGGAGAGGGGTCCTGAGTCTTTGGATGTTCAGAAGCTGGTTTCTAAGTCTTCTTACCTTTCCTCTTGGAAGGTTGGGACATTCGTTCAGGCCTCAACACTTCTTTTTTACCCTGCTTTCGGCTCTGTGCTCTAGTCTTGACACACAATCTCAGGGATGTCCAGCATTGCTGCATGGGTTTTCAATTCTACCTCAGACCATGCTGAGGTCGCCAGGTCATTTCCAAGCAGACAGGCAGCTGGAAGCTTTGGAGAGACCACTACATGTTTCAGGCCAGTAACCCCCCCTCCTACCCCCAAGTCTAATGTCGCCATGGCATGGAATAGTTAGTCGTAAGAGAACCAACAATCTCAGGAGAGTTACCCTATGTAAAGAAAAGGGACAGGGTATGGAAACCAAGAACAGAAAGGAGCTCCCTTTTCAAGAGAATGTCAAAATTGCATCAATATGCCCATGTCCACTAAGACGAGAATGGATCACAATGAATTTTATCCTTCGTCACAGCAAGTTAGTAAGGGCTTAGTGCGTAATAACGCTATGTCCCCTCAAGCCTAAACAAGAGTAGCATTAATGAGTGAACAAAAAGCAACAGGTAAACAACGGTATATGTCAAATATCAAAATAAATTCAAAAAAAAAATTTCATAAACAGCCATTCTATTTGTTAAAAAAGACTCTTTTATTATTTAAACAACTAGTACATAAGATAAGTCAAATCGCAAAACTCACAGCTCAGTGCTTCACAATAAAATATTTCTCGTTCCTCCGGAGACAACAAAATTTTAGCATTTATAGAATTAAAAATTAAAAAGAAATAAAAAGCTGTACTTCTGAGATGCTGTTATTGCTTAATTATAGAGCTCAACATATCAAATTCATGATTTCACAGGTACAAATGATAATTCACAAAATACAAACAATACAAGAAAATTTCTATTAAAACAGTGAGCTCCGAATGAGCTGGCTGACTCAAAACATGTGTCGACACGGCGTTTCGGTGAAACTAACAGTATTCATCACCTTCTTCAGGACAAACTATGTTAAAAACTTTTCTAAATAACTATTCAGTTAGAGACTCAAATTGTTCCCAATGGTCTTAGATGGACGCTTCGGGTAATGAACCTTGGATAAATGAAGTTCTTTGGGGTGCTTTCCTTTTTTAGAAAAGGCAACCCTCGAAATGAACGATTGGTTAAACAGGGTCTTAAATCAATCCACTGTTGAGGCGTATTAATTGCCCTTCTAAGAGACACAAATCAAATAGTGTCACCTCCAATTATCAAAGACACGATCCGGTGCGGAATAAATCGCAGGATGACCGGACCGCACTATTCCTCACGTCTGGGCCGGGCACAAGTGTATCACCTGATATATAAAAGGATAGTTGACAGCTCGGCAGACCGTTCAATTCTGATCCCACACAGAGGAAACGTTTTAGCTCTTCCTCCGTCATCCTGAGCAAATGATGTCACACACTCAAAGACTGAACACAGACCAAGTTTTGTGTATAAAAAATATTACGTTTTTTTATTCCTAGAACCTGGTGCAGGTAAGTGAAATAATACTTTGCAAAATCGTATGCAGTGATTTACAGTTGAATGCAGGTTCAAATGCAGTTGGTTGAATTATAGGTAAATCAACAGTTCGAAATTACTTTTCAGTTACTTTACAGATTACTGTGTGCGTTACTTTTTAGATTACTTTTGCTAATCAGTGTGATATGCCTAAATATCACACTGAGACATTTCTTTGACAAAAGGTAAGTAATTCACTTAGTACATCTGCAGTTTTTCAATGTTTCATACAACCAACTCCACACTTAGAAGAATTTTTCAAGGAAAAACAGTCCATACAATCCTAAAGAAGGAAATTGAGTTAACGGGTGGCAGGTAAGTACTTATTTGTGGGAGTTGGTATTCTGGGTTTAGAACCAGGGTTCCCCCAGGGTCGAGGATGCACTCTCAGAACACCCTCAGCGGCACTAGGGCGGCCGGGTGCAGAGTGCTGAGGCCCAATGTTATCCAATGGGGGATAGGGGGCCTCCGGTTGGTAGCTGCTCACGAGAAGGCCACAAGGTTGTGGCCTGGTGTTAGGCTCAGGGCAAAGGAGGATCTGAGTTGGCACCCAGATTACACCCGCAGCGGCACAGGAGCAGCTGGGTGCAGGGTGCTGTTTTGGCATCGGGTGCCCTGTTGATTTCAATGGGGATTCTCAGATTGCAACAAACACTGCAGGCTCTGGGACTAAGATGTTCTGGAGGTGACCACCGGTTGGAGGGGTAAGTTGGGATGCCTGGGGATGCTGGGACACAGTCGGTTGGGCCACCCAAAAGGCCGTGGGACATCGGGTGCAGTGGTGTCTTAACTGGCGCAGAAAGAAAAGAACTGACGTCCGCACGTCTGGGTGGCACCTATATAGGTACCGCAAAGTCATAACCAACGCTACAGAAGACATCATGCGAAGCCGAATGTAGCCACCCGACGGCGCGCGCAAGGGGTATTGCTCAGTGTAGGAAGCTGGCTTTGTATATACTATACCAAAGTAAGGTATAGTGTGCACAGAGTCCAGTGAATCCCCAAAGGCTTACAGAGGTAAAAGTACATAACACCTTACTCTCTATTTGTGGTAGTGTGGGTGAGCAGAAAGTCTTTATCAGAGGGTAGTGTTAAGCATTTATTGTACACACTCAGGCAAGAACTGAGACCAATTGTTTGTATCAAAAATATTTTTGTTGTATTTTATTTTTACAACCAAGCAGGACTTGGTACAGGTAAATTGAATTGTACTTTTCCAGACAGATTGATCAACAAGCAAGCTTTTTAGGTTCCTATACAAAACACCCTAAACACTTAGATGTTTTTCAAAGGATAACAGTCAATGCAATTCTATGGGGAAAAATTAGGTTACCAGTTTGCAGGTAAGTAAACGGTCTAGAGGGTTGAGTTTCTGGGGTTAGAACAAGGGTTCCCCCAGGGTCAAGAACACACTAAAAAAAAAAAAAAACACTAGGGCGGCCGGGTGCAGATTGCTGAGGCCCAATGTTAGCCTATGGGTTTAGGGGGGCTGTCGGTTGGGGGCTGCTCTCGGGCAGGCCACAAGGTTGAGGGAGCAAAGCTCCTAAGGTTAAGCTCAGGGCAAAGGGGGATCCAAGTTAGCAGACAAGGTGCACCCACAGCAGCACAGGGGGGCTGGGTGCTGGATCGACGTCAGGTGCCCTGTTGGGTTCAATGGGGAAGCTCTGGTCAGAACCAACACTGGAAGCTCGGGGACAAAGATTTTCTGGAGGCGACCACTGGTTGGAGAGGTAAGTTGGGATGTAGGGGGATGCTGGGACACCGTCGGTTGGGCCACCCAAGGCCGTGGGGCGTCGGGTGCAGGGGTGTCTTTTGGCGTCTGGTTTTCCTTAGCGCTCCGGTCTCGGGGACCATCCAGATAGAGGCTGTGGGCATCGTTGGGAGGCTTGAGGTAGGTCAGGGATCACTAGATCCCAGGTCAGGATATCCAGGGAGAACTCCGAGGTGTTGGGCCACTCTAACTTGGGCCGTGGGGGTCGGGTGCAGAGTGGTGCAGACTCGTGGATTTGGCCGGTGCCAGAGTCTGGTTCTTGAGCAAGTCCAGTACACACGGGAGACAAAGTCTTTGTAGGGAAGGCAGGGCATGTCCTCCGGGTTCTGGGGTGCTGCTGGCTGCAGGACACACCGGGATTCCACTGGAGCAGGTCGAGGTCGGGACAGGCCGGTAGGGCTGGGTCCAAGGCAGTTGGTGTCCTCCTTCTTCTTCTTCTTGCTTGTCTGAGGAGGCAAGATTCGGGATTGCCCCTGAATACTAAATTTAGGGGGGTTTCAGGTCGGGACCAATGTGTCCCTTCCTTGGAGTGGGTACACCCCCTATTATGCAACCCTCCAGTGGGAAGGGGGCATAAGCCTCACTCTGGTTGGCTGGGTCCCCCCCTCTTCAAGATGACTAGGACTGAGTTGTGCTTCGCCTCACCTCACCCACCTGAGGGGTGGGGTTGGTAAAGGTGGGCACACCTCTCCTATCTTGGTTTTCCAACCGATTCTCCCTCCAAAGAGGGGGGCGTCGGGGGGGAATCAGAACCGGTGGGGGCCAATTTGCTGGGTGCAGCAAATGGCTGGGTCAGTTCACAAAGGCGGCAAGCCTTTGAAGTTGCCCCTTCGTGGACCCTGCCCATCCTGGGGGAGGAGGCTGGGCACCTCGACTTAGGATGTGCTTTGTTGCAGGACCCAGGAGGCTCCCGACCCAGGGGTCCAGAAACATGTCTGGTGGTGACAGCTGGAGAGCAGCCACTCGGCCAGGTCGTTTTTCAGGTGGCATCTCTAAGATGCCCTCTGAGTGCATTTGGCATTAAATCCCACACTGGCATCAGTGTGGGGTTTAATGTGCTGAGAGGTTTGATACCAAACTTCTCAGATTTCAGTAAAGCCATTATGGTGCTGTGGAGTTCATAATGACAAACTCCCAGACCATATACTGTTTATGGCTTTACTGCACTTACAATGTCTAGGAATGGACTTGGACACCGTAGGGGTACAGAGCTCATGCACCTGTACACTCACCAGTGCTAGAGGGGTGGCTTACCTATACCATAGGCAGTGGGTTGTAGGCCTGGCACACAGGGATGTGCGCTATTTCGACTCTTCACTTTTCTCTGCACCAAAACACGCAGCCTGCAATGGCAGTGTCTGTGTGTAAAGGTACATGGTCTCTAAGGGTGGCACAATATGTGTTGCAGTCCTTAGGGGCCTTCCCTGGTCACAGTGCCCTTGATACCCATGGTACCATTTACAAGGGACTTGCATGTGGCCAGAGTTGCCAACTGGGTTTGCAACAGTACAGTTTTAGGGAAAGAACATAGGCCCTGGGTACCTGGTTGGCAGGAACCCAGGGCACACTTAGTCAAAGAGCATCAACGTCAGGCAAAATGTGGATGGCAACCATGCAAAAAAGGCACTTTCCTACACTCAGCAAAGGTTTCTAGATCCAGCCTGACGCCAGGGAAATTCAAAGGTAAGGAATCTGCAGCTAGTAGTCTCCATCAGATCCACTGAACATGACAACCCTGACCCCTCATGGAAACCGATCAAGACCTTTCACTCAGTTACTCGTGCTCAGAGAAATATAGAGAGAATACACAGTGGGACGTTTTCAACGTATTTATTGAACCAATGTTATTCTTGTATACAATGCATGTGCTGCGATAATCAATAGACAGAAGCAGATTAAGGTGATTACAAGCACCAAAAGAGTGAACAGTAGATATAGTTCTACCATGGTGTTAAAACAGTGTATATATGCAGGCATATAACCCAGGCAGTAATCAGGCGTACTCCCTACTATACGAACCCTAATCTGCGTGTACCTAGAATGTGTAGATGTGAAGCCAAGAACCCCTCCTTCTCCCCAAGGGACGATCCAACTCCATTACCTGGCGCGATAGAATGTAGGACCCCGTCTTGGTCACTATCTGGACACCCCTCACGGAGAGGTCAGACTGCTGCGTGGTAAAGTCTCAGCATGCAGGAATCTTCGGTGTCAGCTGAAGTGCCTCGTCCACTAATTTTTTGGGATGCTCATTATTTAGAATAGAAAGCATCCTTGTGATAAACGTATAGATTAGTAATATTATGGATATGTAGATAGTCCTGTCGCCCCATTGATGTAGATAGAACGACATTCGCACATTGTGCGTAAAAAGACCTTGTACATGGTGTTCGAGGCATCGTGATTATGTCGCAAAGCTAGATGTGTAAACAGAAGTAGTTTCAGAGAAACCAATCCAACATTGTCGCGCACGCAAATATGTGCAAAAGGTCACAGCAGAAATGTTATTGTGCAAAAGTAGGACAATGTAAGAAAAAGTGCAGCTCCGTTACTTGGGCCTAACCCGGGCACATAGCTCTAAACCCCGAAGCTTGGCCCCTGCAACTCTAATAACTGGCTCAGAGACAATGGCGGTGTATCTGAGAGACATCTATGGAAGTGAACTGCAACCCAGAGTATTTGTATAGCTGTGTTCAGGAATGCCCTTGTCGGAGGCTTGATCAACAACAATTGCATACTCTGGAGGAAGATCCGACTGTTGGGGAGGTGGAAGCGGTGCTGACTCAACTGCAAACTGGGAAGGCACCAAGCTCCAATGGGCTACTGTGGAAATCCTTAAGAAAGTAGCTGGTACAGAAATGCCACACCTGCATAGGATGTATGAGGAAGCGCATCACCGAGGTGCGCTCCCCCGGGATGCCAACCTAGCAACTCTAGTGCGGATTCTGAAACCTGGGAAACCGCTGGATGGGACTCGTATCGTTCGATATCAGTGCTTAATGCGGACGCAAAGGGACTGTCAAAGGTCGTAGAGAACCGCCTCCACAATTATATTACTGCAGCCAAAGATATACTTCCATTGGCAATGGTATCGTTGGATGCGAATAAGGCATTCGACTCTGTGGAATGGCCCTTCCTTTTTGCAATCTTCTCCAAGATGGGTATAGGGCCAAAATTCAGACAGTGGGTCTGTCTCCTATACAAGATGCAGAGGGCTTGAGTTAAAGTAAATAGCATTCTTTTTTAGGGATTCCCAATAGGCCAGGGAACAGACAAGGCTGTCCCTTGTCACCCATGCTGTTTGCCCTGGCAATAGAGGAGTTGGCTGAGTGGATCCAGGTGAACGCACAAGTTTGGGGTTTGAGATACCTGGGAAGAGAAGAAATTGTTGTAGCGGACATCGTCCTTTTATACTTATCGGAACCGGAGCTCTCATTTGCACACGTGGGGGAAATGTTCAAGATCTGTGGAAGATACTCAGGGCTGAGTATCACTTGGGAGAAATCACTCTCCCCATGCCCCACAGAGTAGTATGAGATCGGTTCCGATACATGGGTCTATGGATTTCCAGGGACGGGCCCGCCCACTATGAGAACAACCTGGCCTGCTTCTGCGCAGACTGGAGACTGGAGACAATACAACGCACTGGAGGACACTCCCGCTCTCCCTATTGGGTAGAGTGGCTCTGTTCCAAATGATTACTGTGAGAAAGTGCCTCTTTTGACATGGTTAACCCTCATTTTTTGCCTGGTATTAATGTGGTTCCGATTGTAGTGCACAGGGCCCCTGCCAACCAGGTCCCCTGTGCCAATGCTTCTTCCCTAAAACATATCCCCAATTGGTACTTCTGCCCCTGTAAGTCCCTAGTAAGTGGTACCATGCGTTCCTAGGGCCTAGAGGCTGAAGAGGGTCCACTGGGACCCCCTCACTAGGACTATGCCACTGCCCTTCCTGCTTGCATGCCCTTGTGAGGTGAAAAAGGACAAAGTCAACATGGCACCCTGCCTGGGTGCCATACCAGCCAGCACTGCCTGTAGGTATAGCTAAGTCACCCCTCTAGCAGGCCTTACAGACCTAAGGCAGGGTGCACTATACCATAAGTGGGGGCATATCTGCAGGAGTAGATATGCCCCTATAAAACTTAAGTAAATTCTTAACATATGGTAAGTGCCAGGGAAGCCATAAGGAGTACATGGGCTGGAAACTGGACAACTTGAGTTCCGCAGCACCATGATGGCTTCACTGAAACCAAGAGTGTTTGGTACCAAGCAACTCCTTGTAATAAATCCACACTGATGCCAGTGTGAGATTTATTAAAACATGTACTCAGGTGTGCCCCCTGAAAACCTACCAACCCACGTGTGGTCACCGACTGGCTTCAGGCAGCCTGTCACACACAGACATGTTTCTGGACCCCTGGGTGAGAGCCTCTGCTCTCTGGGACCAGAAACCATGCACATACTGGGCAGAGGCGTCACACCTTCTCCCCCAGGATGGACCCAGTGTTTGATGGGGAAGCTTCAAAGGCCTCCCGCCCCCAGCCTCTGCTGCTAGCAGCAGATGGCAGCCCCCGGTTTACACCCCCACTTTGGGCTGGAAAACTTAGAAAGGCTAGGAGGTGTGCCCACTAACTCCACGCCTCAGGTGGAGGAGGCAAAGTTGAGCACACTTTTCAGTCCCTGCCATCTTGAAGATGAGGGGACTCCTCCAATCAGGGCTAGGTCTATGCCCCCTCCCACAGGATGGTGGCATAATAGTGGTGTAGTCACCCCAGGTAAGGTGCCCATTGGCCCTACCTGCTACTTCCCTAAAACACCCCGTAAATTTAGTATTTAGGTGGCTCCCCAGACCTGGAAGCTAGTTACCTGCGACCTAAGTAAAAGGACGAAAAAGACACCGTGCAACGAAGCCTGAAGACAACTACTGACTTGGCCCCAGCCCTACCGGCCTGTCTCCAGCTTCCAAGACCCTGCGAGCAGACGACTCCTGTCCTGCAGCCAGAGACTTCCAGAAACCCCAGGAGGACTTCCTGAACTTCGAAAAAAAGCAGAACTCCCGAGGACAGTGGTTCTGTCCCAAAGAATCCAACACAAAGGACTCCGGTGTTCTGCGGACCCGCAAGTCCTGCCCACTCTGCACCCGAAGCCTACGGCCAGTGTCTAGGTGGCCCACCGACCAAGAACAGGTTCCCTAAAAATCCGAACCTCAAGTCCAGCATTGGCTGACCCCTCCTGGACCCCACGACACCTGCAGCCTGAATTCAGAGGCTCCCCAGACCGCGACCGACTCCAGTGAGAAGACTCGACCATCTAAAGGCACCTTTGCACCCAAAGCCCCTGCGCCTTGGTGAGCTGAATCGACAGTGACCCTACGACCCTCTTCTTCTCTACTTACCTCTGCTGTCGTTGGTCTCCCTCCTGCAACCTCCGGTGCAACACCTGCAGCCTGTTTGTTGAAAGCAGAATCTCCATTGAAAAGCACTGGGCACCCGATGCTGAATTTGCAATATGTACCCGGCCGCCCCTGTGCCGCTGGTGGTATATGTTTGGTGCTGCTTTGTGGCCCCCCCATGCTTAACCTAACACCCAAAGCTTTGCCCCTGCAACCGATTTGCTTACCTGCAAGCAGTGTGGCTTCGACCCCCCAGTCTCCATTGACACGCATTGGGCCTAACTTCGAATTCGACCTCTGCACCCAGCCGCCTCTGTGCCACTGGTGGTGCAGTTTTGGTACTCGCCTGACCCTTGCCCCTTTCTGACTTTGGTCCCAAAGACTGGATTTGTAAGTGTTGTACTTACCTGTTAAACCTCATTATTGTTTTCCTCCATAGGATAACATTGAACTGCTCAGAAATTGCACTGTCAACTTTTTAAAGTGAAAAGTGCTTTTAGTTAAAAAGGCACTTACCTTATTGCGAAGATCTTGATCTTAAAATAAAAACAAACGAAATGTATTTTTATAAAATTGGTGTGGATATCCTTTTGAGGTGTGTCCATTATTGATCAATGTTGTGCAATAAATGTCTTACACTACTCTGTGTTATTATGTGTTAGGCCCAAGGCTGCTCGCCCACACTACCACTAATAGAGCACTTTGGGTCTTACATGGAGCCCTGTACAATTTTGGGGAACTCCTTGACTCTGTGCACGCTATAACCACCTAGAGGCACACCATATACAGAACCAGCTTCCTACAATTACTCTGCCCAAATTAACCTATATCCTATAAAATAGGCCTCATCGGGTATCGTAGGCCTTCTTCCTCAAGATTAATGGTTGTGTGAGGAAACTGTTGTGGCTGGATGGACCACCGCAGGGGGCCCTGCTCACCCCACAAAGGTTTACGTATAACGGGGGGATAGCCCTACCATATGTTCGCAAATATTACGAACTGGCTCAGGTTAGCAAGGTAAACGAGTGAACATTTGTGGCACTTGAAGACCAGACATATCAACATGACCTAGATGCACTGGGGGTGATGGTATATCTAAATGTTCTCTAAGGTAGCAAACTCGATTCAGGTGCGACCAAGACAGTGTGTAGGATATGTATTGGTACGAAGCTGGGGCGGCGTTGACCTTGCAGGGCTTTAGAGGGTGGGACCTGATCGGCCTCTCCACACTCGGGGATGTTTGGAATGTGAATGGTATGGTACCGTTCACACATCTTAGAGAGGAATACGACATGGCTCCCTCCCAGTTTCTTAAGTACTACCAACTGAGACACGCCCTACGGGGACAGATTACACTGGACGATGACACGATGGAGGAGTTCCCATAGTAGACGACTCCTAGATGACCACATGGCACTTAAAGCGATATTATTAACCTATAAGTCCCTTATAAATACCACGCAGAGGTAACTTACACATTTACGAATGAAATGACAGGTGGATGTGGGCGAACTGTAGGATGATGAGTGTCAGGAGGCTGTTCAATTCCCGAGGGAGGTAGCTATACAGGCGTAGTTCCGTGTAATTCAACTTAAAATCCTTCACAGAGTTTACTACACTAGGACACTTCTACATAAGATCGTGAGGGCAGTGAATGAGGAATGCTTGCGTGCCTGTAGTCAGAAAGTGTCCTTCCTACATAAGTTATGGGTATGCCCCAAGATTCACCTGTTTTGGGAAGGCGTAACAGTTTGGTTGGAGATGGCGATCGGGGAACCGCTCACATCCCAGGCTCAATGACACTGTACAGGGTGTCGGGAGCTTTGAGACCTTCACTTGTATCAGAAAACCCTGGGGATCTTGGAGTTTCTCCTAGCAAAGAGAGATCACAGAGATGGGGGTACTGTGGTAAGTCAAAGATTACGCACAAGAGACGGATGCATGATGCAACTGGGAAAAATGGGTCTATGGGGCGGGGCTGCCAGAGGAAATCTGAGAAGGTGGACTGTGGGGGAATAGGAGAGAGAAATTGTGAAATGGGTGGGGGCAGATAGGGGGGAAATAACATAAGTACAGGTGGGGGGGGGAACTTGGGGCCGATGGACATTGAAAACGACGGGGGTAGACGTCACTGCATCTTTCAGTTCTTACTGTTGATGTTTGATGACATATATATGTGGTTTAAAACAACAATAAACATGTTTAAAAAAATAAATTAAAAAAAAGAAGATTTCCACAAGTAAAGTTTAAAGATATTCTCATAAAAGACCAATAGCTAACAGTACCACCTACACTGGCGGCACCTCCTAATTCACTTCCAGCAAGGGTACAGCCATCAATAATCACTTTGTATTTAGGAGGATGGAGAAGTACTGCCTTTTTCCTACCTGAATCCTAATATTCATCAGGATGTTAAAGACCAGGCTGCTTTCATATCTGAATGCATTGGAAATGCACGATGTGAACCACGGTCTTAGAACTCACAAACATGGACTACATACAATTCAAGTGTCTTCCCGCTATTATCTGGTGCACACGACACCAGAGGCTATGAGAATGCAAACCCAAACCCAAAGCCAGCCAATGCAGAAAATTGGATTAGCTCTTGCTGCATAAACTTAGACTTTGAATTATAAGTATATGTCTGTTCTACATGATGTCCTGCTAACCATTCAGAGTAAGGATGAAGTGCAAAACAAATAACTGCATGAATGAATGTTCAGTACAAATAAATGTGAACTCCTTTATATAGTCTGAAGCAGACAATATTATGATTTTCTATGCAACCAATTTAAAAAATCGCATGAAACATCATGAAGTACTGATCATGATTTAATCTCCATACGGATGAACTGGTCAACAGATCAGCATGAATTAAATAATGAAAGTTACATGACACTGAAACTATGCTCCCAGAGTAGCATGCTACCTGGCTACAAAGTGCTTCTGTGCTTTATCAGGGGTAGTAAGCACTATTTAAATGCTGATACCACACCACTGCAGCAAAAAGATGGTAATTAATATGAAAAATATTCACTAATGAAAAGGCTGGAAACTGTGAATATCTGGAGCATGGTTCTGCTGGACCACTATGAAGCTGACCTAGTTTCCAGGATGAGCAGCAGCAGATCCTCAGTGGCAAGCCATGGTGCCAAGGGGTTCCATCTAGTGAAGGAGCAGACTATATGATGCCAGCTGTGAGGAAATGCCTTTTTGTTGCAGCTACAGGGCCGCAAAAGATGGAGGAAGCCTGCACTTGTGAGAGCCCAGCATCAACCGCCCGCCACAGCTCGCCGAAGGGCCTACTGTGAGACTGAGTCCCGACCTGCCCGAGGTGTTTCCCACGTCCTTGGGAACAGTGACAGTCGTTGAAGCGGACCCTGGTCCTCCTGCAAGAAAGAAACACTTACCTGTGGTTGACCGCTGTACCCGGACACCATTCGACCAGTGGCAACTGGTTCTACACAGGACCTCACAGGGCATCATGGGAGATAGAATCCTGAGGCCGGAGACGAACCCTGAAGTTCGTGGACCCCAGGATAGCACCAGGAATCTGTAACTCATCTCTTCCACAGCTCCAGCATCCATAGCACATTACTGGCATCCTACATTCCCAGCACCAGGACCACTTCTTTGCTGAAACAGCGGTCCCGGCAAAATCTGTTGCAACTACTCAGACTGCTGGAAGTGACCGGTAACTGTCTCCCCAGTCCTAAGGGGTCCTTGTGACTGGGTCAATATCCATTGTGATCAGTCCAAGGTGGATTCGTAGTTCTGCTGTCCTGCTGGCTTAGGAGCCGCGACAGATTACAATGAATTTTTGGATCATGAGATAATTCGCTTACCTTTTAAAAAAACGTATCTTCAGTTCCCCTTAATGGATTTTTATCGCTGTGGTGTCTACTTAAAGATAAATATACAGTCCATTTTCTATAAATTGGTACCAGGCTTTTATTTTGTCGGGTTTCTTTCTTATTAATTGTTTTAGTACTTCTAAATGCTTTACACTTGTTTCATTGACGAAGACTGACTGCTCTGTGCTACAGCTACTCAAGTCTGAGCTAAAGTTTTTCAAACATACCTAACTGGAACTGATCAAGACTGTATAATGAAATTCCTTTCTTTGTATGGTCATCCCCAAAGTTTTGGATTGATGCTTTTTTGAATCAGAGTGCACCGAGGCCTGCTAACCAGACCTTAGTGCCAGTGTTCTGGCCTTAAAATGTGTATGTTTGATTGACTTGTATCCAATTGGCATAAGCTGACTTACTTGAAGGCCTCTAGTGTATAGTACAGAGGGCTTGTAAGTTAGAGGGTCACCCCAGGGACTGCAGCACTGGTTGAGCCACCCTGGGGACAACAAAGGTAAAACATAGCTCCCAGTCCACCACAGAAGACTGGAAGGGCAGTTTTAAACTGCTAACTTGACTGTGCCATTAGCAAAGGATAATCCTCCCTTTTCAATATATGTAAGTCGCTTCTAAGGTAGGCCTTTCGAGCACTAAAGCAGGGTGAGGTTAATTAAAAAGTGGAATATGTGTTTTACATGCTTCAACAGTAAAAACCTGCAGTTGTTTTTAGTGTAGAAAAGGTTAGATCTATTGGCGAGTGCAGTTACCGACTTCCACAGCAGCCCTGCTAGCGTCTGACTGCAACTACTAAAGTTGATACTGTAAGATATCAAACAACTCGTTACATTAATGGCGACTTGTTTGTCCAAGTCGAAATTAATGAAACTTGTTGCTGTGTGCAAACTTTATAAAGTTGTCACTTTGCTGCCCACAGTCTCCTGTTCATGGTTGCACATGGGATCTGTCCCTGAGATAGCCTTCTGCCCTCTGGGAAGACACGCAAACTGCACCTGCTGTACCTGGTTGCTTGCGAAGGAGAAGCAAAAGTGTCTGTGTTTTGCTCATGGAGTAGTTGATCTGGTGCCCAGCCGAACAAACAGACTCCAAAGGTCACATGGCTGACCACCTGTTCGCAGCACAGGGCCACAACAGCTGAAGAAGCCTGCTTGGGAGGGTTGGTAGCCCAGATTCCCAAATCACCACCTTGTCGCCTTGCATCCAAAGGGACCAAGACCAGACACCCAAAAGTTGCCCACCATGAGATGGACATCTCCGCTAAATGGTGCCTGCTCAATATTTGGGAGGAAACCGATCTAAACCACCTGGAGCAGACAGACCTGGATGACCTTAGGTCTGGCAGTAGCCAAATGCAACATTGCACGTCTATGGGGTGGGGGGGCCTGCACCACACCTGAACACCTGAGACTGGAAGCGGGACATGGATTGGTGCATGGTGGTTGAGAAAGTGATATACGAGGTCCGGGGTTGTCCTCGGAAGAGGGAGAAAATCTGGGGCAGATGGAAATACTGCAGAAGGGGCACCCGTACCTTCCTCACTCACTCCAGCTGGCACTGCTGCAGTTATTTCTCATGATTAAAACTCAAGTACTAGGGTTTGTGATGCAGGGAGATGTGAGGTAGGGAACGAGAGTTATGTTTAACGATATGCAATCTGTGCTTTTGCCATATAAGGGTGCAACGAAGTGCGGTGTACTTGTTTGTTTATTGCTTGCCATGATTCTAATAAAAAAAGATCTTAATAAAAAAAATTGCTTTTGACTTAGCTGTATCTGGGAGACTCAGTCATCCTACGTCGCTCAGAAGGCAAGCTACCGCCAAAAGAAGGAAGCTGCTGAAACCGATGTACAGAGCGTCTGGACTTCTACCCAGCTAGAGAAGACTTCAAGGGACGCCGATCTTTGTGGCCCGGATCGCCTCAACAAGCCTGTCGACCATGGAGTAGCCCCAGGAAGACACCCGTCAACCGCACAGCCTCTCCACTATCCTTGAGCATCTTCAGCATTCAGTATCCCTTGCATCAGGACCACTCCATAGAAGTCAAGGGCAAGTAGCCACTGATGCTGGAACTGAACTGAAGACTGCTTTTCTTGGAGAGGTAACTGTTACTATGGATCTTGATGGTCCCCGACTGGCTCCCTGCTGGAGTTGGTCACCCAAAGTAACTTTAAGCAACCGCACAGATACTTACCAAAGTTTTTCCTGAAAATGTTTTGAAGTGTCAAATTTGTTAAGTTTGCCAATGCTCGTTTGCTGTTAGGTTAAAAAGTGCTGATTTATTATACCTTGTAAATCCTGTCTCTCCAGAACCCTCTGGGAACTTTTTCAATTTGGTGTCAAAAATAATTTAAAAATCTAATCTATTTATATCAATTGGTGTCAGATTTCTTGAGTGGCTTGTATATTTTCGTTGTTTTGCTGCTGTTCAATTGCTCAACACTTGTTCCTTTGTGTAAGCCTGACTCTCAGAGCCACAGCTACCCAGAGTTCAGCTAAAATTTAACAAAGAAAACCTAACAGGTCCTAAAGGCATTGGTACTGTATTACATGGTGAGGTCACAAAAACATACCATACAATACACCCAATTTCCTCACAGTAGGACATTACACAGTGAGGTCACACAACCACACCACATAATCCACTTTTTTACAGCCGCATCCTACAGTTTTGGCCTGCAATAGCATCCTATGTAGTGTGTTCCATCAACCAGGTGTGCAATGTAGAAGGTAGAATTAGAAGTAATTCTTTGGAACGTGTAAATTCTGCCTTAAACAATTTGCAAACCGATTCTTCAAATCTTTCCTTAATAACACGTAATGCAACAAAACTGAAATAAAAATGCTTATGTATTGTAACTGATCTTCTGTAAAGCCCTCAGGAAAACATGGGGATAGATAGATATATATATATATATTAAAACTTGCGTCACAGGTTGCAGAATGAAAAGCTTAGTACTAAATGCTGCCTGGTCATAAAAAGTTGCTATACTCAGGCATCAACACTTGGATGTTATTTCCTGAGTGGGGAGTGATGCATGGAGAAGGTGCAGTTTTTGTCTTGCTTCAATGATACCCAAAATTTCCTCAAATAGGGGATGGAAAAGGTTAAATGCTGCTGGAACCTGGCCTACCTTTGCCATCACACTTACGCGTCTGAAGTCCACTCTAAGGATGAAGGGTGCTGATCTCAAGGTTGGATTATTATTGTTAGTAAGATCTCTATGGTAGACCCAATGATAGCAATACTCTTCCTCACTCTAGCCCTTCCACCTAGGTTTGAATCTTGTTTTCCAGAGTAATTTTAAAGTGTCCTTTTCTTTCTACGCTATATTCCCATGTATATAAATTGCTACAATTTACATGTACTGTTACTCTCTATGTGCAATATTGTAGGTTTAGGCTACTACTTGTTTTGAAGCAATGTGCATTGCTGAGCTGGGTTAAAGATTTCGGAAAAAAATAAGCAAATAAATTTTAAAAATGCATACAACTGCCACAGGATCCACATTTTACTGTGAATCAAATGCATAAGTATGCTGCTTACACAATGAATACATCTCTTGTATAATACAATATCACTTACTTCAGTGGTCTGTCCCCGAACATAACTCCATTAAAGGCAAGAGCTCGAGGCACTGAATTATGGTCTGAAAACTCTACAAAAGCAAATCTGGTTGGCTGAGTCTCATCTCCTGCCATACGAACAAACTTGACATCACCAACCTGCTTAAAAAATTCAAGTAACTGATCTGCAGTTGTAGTCTAGGAAAAACAGAAGAACAAAGAAACACAAGTCATCCTCAAGAGTGGAAAGACCACAATCTGTAACTGTTTGCCTACTACTGGTCTAAAAGTCAATTTAACATAAAACTGAAAATACAAACGATGCTTAAAAGAAAATACATTTTAAATTTACCTGGGAATTCAAATTACCAACATAAATTGTCCTCCTAATTTCATCAACTTTAGTGGGGTCTACATTTCCCATAAGTGGAGCCTGTGGAACGTCTCCTGCTGTTGCAATGTTAGGATCCAATGGTGTTGGTAACGTTGTGGCCAATGTGCTAAGAGGGACACTAAGCTGCAAAAATAAATAAACAGTTCTAAAATTCTTTGATATTAACAATGAAAGATTTTAAACAGCTTTCAAAATGATATATGTCAAGACTTTCAAATGTTAGAAGCTCTTCAGTTACCCCATTTCTACATTTGCCAATACCTGTAAAGACATACAAACGTTGATTACAGAACTCCTTTCCCACCAAGAAAATTGGATAAGGTAAACACCTACAAATTAGAAAAATA
The DNA here is from genome assembly GCA_963921515.1 of Calotriton arnoldi. Taxonomy (NCBI): domain Eukaryota; kingdom Metazoa; phylum Chordata; class Amphibia; order Caudata; family Salamandridae; genus Calotriton; species Calotriton arnoldi. The sequence continues at coordinate 6,645,228 of CAWUFW010000014.1, read as the reverse complement.
TATTTCCAATAAAAAGGCAGTACAATGCAAAATGGAAATAGTTTTGCCACTATAAGACATGACATGCAGTGCTTAAAAATAAAAAATTTACTTAGCTGTAATCATCTATTTAAGTACTGTCCTGTCACAGATTAAAATGTTCTGCACTCGCCTGCCAACTATGGATGGGTCAAAGATATTGCAACTTACTTTTCCCAAATGCTTTATGTCATGTCTCGCCTATGCAGCGCTTGCGCGGTCTCTTTGAGACATGCTGTATTCAGGTATGGACTTTAAGCTCTGGCCATTTTCCGCCCATCTTTTCAAGTGGCTCCTATTACTGTCCTTTGTAAATGGTGGCTTTTGATTTGTGAATAGGCTTAGTAGTCCTTCCTTAGTACCTCCATCTCCTGTTACCTCCCATGAGGACAGCCCTTCTTATATGTGTCCTTACTCACTAGCTTTCATTAACAGTTAGTGTGCACTATTTAGTTAATTAATGGCTTGTTGAAGCAGGCACGACTTGCTGTCTGGCTTTTGCAAATCGCCCTGCTATCCTGCTTCTGGTATCCGTGATGCTGCAGAGGAGAAAATTTAAAGTGTGCTTTACTACTACATTAACAAAGTAATGCATTTATTTTACTATTTATTTATTTTATGAGCATTTGCAGCATGCCGCGCTTTAGCTCCACACGTTTAAAGATAAAGGCAGCGTGCCGTGATTGCTTCAAAAGTAAATAAATAGAAAATAAAAAACGTGTGGCCGCCGTGTTTGTTTTCCATTTATTTATTTTTGTAGCAAATCGCAGCATGCGGTCTTTATTTTTAAACTTTTCACGCTACAGCACAACGTTCCGCTATTACCACAAAAGTAAATAAATAGAAAAACAAAGGCTGCGGCAGCAAGCCTTTTTTGTTCTATTTATTTACTTTTGAAGCAATGGTGGCACACCGCGCTGTAGCTTGAAACATCTTAAGCGTGTGTGCCGCCATTACTTCAAAAGTAAATAAACAGAACAAAAAAAGCGGCAGTCGCCGCATTTCTTTCCATTTATTTACTTTTGTACCAGTCGCAGCACGCCGCGCTTTAGCTTTAAACATTTAAAGTTAAATCGCAGCATGCCATCATTGCTACAAAACAAAATAGATGTTAAAAAAGCGGCAGACGAAATTGGGTCAGTTTTGGGCACAACGCCTTCAGCTTTAAAATAGCGACCGCGCTTTTGTTTTGCTCGTCAAAAACAACTATTACTACACTCTAGCATGCAGTGGAGTAAAAGTTGTTTTTAGCAAGCTACATACAACAAAACAAAAGCACAGCCGCAATTTTAACAGGACACGGCCAGACATGCTCGATTCCGGTATTTTGTCTTGTGAAATGCTGTTTTTTTGTATAGCACAACTTTAACATGTTCTCATCCGAAGAATACAACTCTGCTTTCTGCATGTTGAGTTGCCCGTAAATAAATCGATTATCTGTAGTGGAGTCGTTGTTGAGTTTTCTAAATTGAGGTGTCCCTGGGCGTTGTAACAGACTGGTTGTTGCATTGAAATCTAATTGTGTCTGATATGCAAGTCTGTGTCTTGATTAACCAAGTAAGAGTTAATGTCAATTCTTTTATTTCAGACGTTGAGCTGCGATTTCTGCCATACATTTCGAAAAAAGTCATTTGAGCTTGTTTCAGCCCAAACGGAAGAACCTTGTATTAAAAATGGGATTTAGCCAACTTTAAATAAGAAGAATGTTCTCTTTCGGTGTTCTTGCTTTAGTTGTGGATTCATTTGGTATAAGGCCAGCATTCGGAATCTCTTTTTTTATGGTCTGGCATAACACCAAAGCCGTTGCCAGATAATTAAGTGAAGTATACAAAACAATTGATTGATAGATGGAATGCTTAAATTAATCTCGGCCACTGGTAATTAATTACACAGGGCCACATCCCAGTACATCTTTATTTTACACAGCATGCCACCACAGTTTGGGATAATCCATATGAAAATCAGCCTTGAGCGTGCTCTAAGGGGAACAGTCCAGCCCAAACTGCCAGGCCCTCCCTGAACCGGAACACAAGCAACCCATCTTGTTATTTAGAAATGGCATTCAAGGAATTTCATTCAATGTTCACTTCGTCAGTAAATTCACTAAACGTGTATGGTAGCACTGTTGCTCATTCTAAAGGCCCATGGTAAGTCATCTCTATGTGAACCATCCAGCATGTGACTAAATGTTTTGGCTGCATTAGGGTTTCCGACCAGATGGGTTTGAACCAGAGCAGGGCCACTGGTAAACACATTTATTAATAGCATTTACTCTCTATAACATCTGTGTACCCATAGGTATTATTTTTGAACATGTGAAAAGAATTCTATTGAACAACATATCTAGATGCCGAAGTTTCCTAGGGACCCAAGAAAACTGGTGGCTCCCAAGAAAACACTGTGCAAAATCTAGGCAAATGAGATGCAGAACCTCTGTTCGACAGTTAATCCTGTAGTCTAAGAAGGATGAGAATACTGAAATGTAACAAGGCATTGACTGATGTGTTGGAAGGTGCATGGTCAAAAGAACATCTGCACAGAGCATGATCTTCTGTTAATCAGCAAGAATAAGGGTACCTAAAGTAGCTTTCTGGCATGGTTGCTGTAGGAAGCTGGGTTTCTGTTGCAGTAACCCCCCCACTTTTTGCCAGACTACTGATGCACTTTGATTCTATGTGCCCGGGGTCCCTGCCAATCAGGTTTCCAGGGCGTGTGCTCTTTCCCAAAAACTGTACCTTGTACCCCCAATTGGCACCTCTCTGGCCACGTGTCAGTCCCTTGTAAAAGGTACCATGGGTACCAAGGGCACTGTGGCCAGGGAAGGCCTCTAAGGGCTGCAGCACTGCCGGAAGCTGGCTCTGTATATACTATACCAAAGAGCGGTATAGTGTGCACAGAGTTCAGTGGATCCCCAAAGGTAGGCAGAGGTAAAGTTAGATAGCACCTCACTCTCTGTTTGGGGTAGTGTGGTCGAGCAGTAAGGCAGTATCAGAGGACAGTGTTAAGCATTTGTTGTACCCACTCAATCAGCAAATGATTTCACACACTCAAAGACTGAACCACAGACCAATTGGTTTTGTATAAAAATATTCTTTGAGTTATTTTATTTCCTAGAACCAAGCAAGCCTGGCACAGGTAAGTTAATAAATACTTTGCAGTAAATATACAGTTTGAAATGCAATTGTAAATGTACTTTGAAATGGTTACAGTTTGAATTACTGGTAATGCAATACTGTGAAATGCTGTACATATACTTTGTATCAATTTTGCAATAAGAATTACAGGAAAGTTACTTTTACGTTACTTTTGAGATTACTCTTTAGATTACTTTTTCTACTCCGTGTGATATGCCTAGATATCACACTGGGACATTTCCTAGAGAAAAGGTAAGTAAAATCAGTTTTGCACAGTTGTTATTTTTCAGGTTTCCATACAAATCAACTTCACACAGAACATTTTTCAGAGAAAAACAGTCAATAGGTTCCTATGGAGAGAAATGTAGTTAACGGTTACCAGGTAAGTAATCGGTCTTTGGAGTTGAGCTTCTGGGGTTAGAACAAAGGTTCCCCCAGGGTCGAGGATGCACTCTCGTTACACCCTCAGCGGCACTGGGGCAGCCGGGTGCAGAGTGCTGAGGCCCTATGTTATCCAATGGGGGATAGGGGGCCTCCGGTTGGTGGCTGCTGGTAAGCAGGCCACTTGGGTGTGGGAGCAAAGCTCCTGGACTTTAGCTCAGGACAAATGGGGAAACAAAGAAGCACCAAAGGTGCACCCTGAGCGGCACTAGGGCGGCCGGGTGCAGGGTGCTGTTTCGATGTCGGGCGCCCTGTTGGTTTCAATGGGGAACCTCCGATTTGCAAAGGCACTGCAGGCTCGGGGACGAAGGTCTTCTGGGTGCGACCACCACTTCGAGAGGTAAGTTGGGAAGTTAGGGGTTGGTTAGGCACCGTCGGTTTGGGCACACAAAGCCGTAGGACGTCAGGTGCAGGGGTGCCTTTTGGGGTCGGATCTTCTTACCAGCTCCTGGTCGCGGTTGGGAGGACCTTCTGGATTTAGGCTGCAGGTGTCAGCTGGAGGCTTGAGGCAGGTCAGGGGTCGCCGGATCTCGGGTCAAGATCGCCGGGGTGACCTCCTCGTGGTGTTTGCCCACTCGAGCTCAGGCCGTGGGCGGCGGGTGCAGAGTGGGGCGGATCCGCGGTGTCCGGCCGGAGTCAGAGGTTGCAGATGAACAAAAACCGGTGTTCACGGGAGACAGAGTCTTTGTAGTTGAAGGCAGGCAGGTCCTCCGGGGTTTTCGAGGTTGCTGGCTGCAGGACACACCGGGATTTTGCAGGAGCAGGTTCGAGGGGGAGACAGGCCGGTAGGGCTGGGGCCAAGTCAGTGGGCGTCTTCCTCTTGTTAGCTGCTGCACGGATGTTCAGTCCTTCTTCTTGCAGGTTCTTGTTGGAGGAAGCAAGGTTCAGGGGTGCCCCTAAATACTAGATTTAGGGGCGTTACAGGTAGGTAAAAGGCAGGGACCAATAGGACCCTTCCCTGGGGTGGGTACACCCCCTATTATGCCACCCTCCAGTGGGAAGGGGGCATGAGCATGTCTCTGGTTGGCTGAGGCCCCCATCTGCAAGATGGCGGGGACAGAGTTGTGCTTCACCTCGCCTCCCCCACCTGAGGGGTGGAGTTGGCAGAGGTGGGCACACATCTCTACCTCACTTGTTTTTCCCGCCGGTTCTCCCGCCCAAAGTGGGGGTCAGAACCAGTGGGGACCAGTTGCTGAAAGCAGCAAGTGGCCTGGGGAAGCTCACAAAGGCGGAAAGCCTTTGAAGCTTCCCCTTCGTGAACCCTGCCCATCCTGGGGGAGGAGGCTTGGCACCTCGTCCCAGGATGTGCATTGTTTCAGGCCCCAGAGAGCAGCAGGCTCTCGACCCAGGGGTTCAGAAACATGTCTGGTGCTGGCAGCTGAAAGCAGCCACTCAGCCTGGACACTAGTGGTAGGTTCGTTTTCAGGGGGCATCTCTAAGATGCCCTCTGTGTGCATTTTTCATTAAATCCCACACTGGCATCAGTGTGGGTTTAATGTGCTGAGAAGTTTGATACCAAACTTCTCAGTTTTCAGTGTAGCCATTATGGTGCTGTGGAGTTCGTAATGACAAACTCCCAGCACCATATACTCTTAATGGCAGCACTGCACTTACAATGTCGAAGAATGGACTTAGACACTGTAGGGGTACAGGGCTCATGCACCTGTACCCTCACCACTGGTATAGTGCACCCAGCTGTACCCTGAGCCCAGAAACAAAGCCTTTCCTGGGCGGAGGTGTTCACACCTCCCCCAGGCCAGGAAGAGCCATCTGTGGCAGGGGAGCTTCAAAGGCTTTGCAGCCTTTGTAATGCGACCACCAGCCTCTCCTGCTATCAGGAGCAGGCCCCCTTCCTGTCTCCCCTCCTTTTCAGCGGGAAGACAGGCGGGAAAAATTAGCCAGCCCAGAAGGTGTGCCCACCTCTACCAACCCCACCTCTCAGGTGGGGGAGGCGAGCTGAAGCCCACTCTTCAGTGCCCGCCATCTTGCAGATGGCAGACACTCCCCAATCAGGATTAGGGATTGTGCTCACTCCCCCACGTGGGGTGAGCACAACAAGGGTGTAGTCACCCTAAGGTCAGTAGCCCAGTGGCTACTGACCCCGAGACCCCTAAAACGCCCCCTAAGTACAGTATTTAGGGGGCAGCCCTGAACCAAGAAGGCAGATTCCCGCAACCTTAGAAGAAAAAGGACGAAAGACGATGCCCAGCAGAGGAGACAGCAGAGAACAACTGACTTGGCCCCAGCCCTACCAGCCCGTCTGCAGTTTCTAGAGATCCTGCGCCAAAAGTCACCTTGTCCTGCAGCCAGCGACCTCCAGAACTCTGGGAGGACTGACTGACTTCAACAAAGACGGGATCTCCTGTGAACAGCAGCTCTGTTCAAAAGAAAACTCCCAAGACAGACTCTGAACCTGCTGAGGACAAAGAAACCCGACGCCTGGAACCACCACTGCACCAGTCACCTACGGCCCGAGATAGAGTGGCCCACCGGTCCCAGCGAGGATACCCAGCGCTCCAGAGTCCGACTCCACCGTGGGTTGACCCCTCCAGGACTCCCCGACGTCACCTGCAGCCTCTGCCAACTGCGAGAGGCCTGGTAAGGTGAAATCCGACCTCAAAAGACACGCCTGCATCCAGCCGCCCTGCGCCCTGGAGAAGAGAACCAGAGGTGCACCTACGTCCCTGAGCCCTCCAACTTACCTGCCCAACCGCGAGAGGCCTGGTAAGGTGAAATCCGACCTCAAAAGACACGCCTGCATCCAGCCGCCCTGCGCCCTGGAGAAGAGAACCCGAGGTGCACCTACGTCCCTGAGCCCTCCAACTTACCTGCCCAGCTGTTGGTTCCTCCCGGAAGTCTTCCTGGACCCAGCCTGCAGCTGAAAACCAAAACCAAAAATCCCCACTGAAAACAGGGCACCCAACGCCAAACCAGCACCTTGCACCCAGCCGCCCCTGCGCCGCTGCGGGTGCACTTTTTGTGCTACACAGGATCCCCCTTTGCCCTGAGCTTAACACCAGGAGCTTTGCTCCTACAACCCAGTGGCCTGCTCGTAAGCAGCCACCAACCGGAGGCCCCCTATGCCCAATTGGGTAATATTGGGCCTCAGCACTCTGCACCCGGCCGCACTAGTGCCGCTGAGGGCGTAACAAGAGTGTATCCTTGAACCTGGGGGAACCCTTGTTCTAACCCCAGAAGCTCAACCCCAAAGACCGATTACTTACCTGGTAACCGTTAACTTCATTTCTCTCCATAGGAACCTATTGACTGTTTTTCTCTGAAAAATGTTCAGTGTGGAGTTGATATGTATGGAAACCTAAACAAGCATTTGCAATGCAATAGGTCTCGCATTTACGTGAGTTTAAGCTATTGGCATTGTAAATGACAATGCGTTTTATTTATGTTTCAAAACCAAAACATAAATAAAAGGCATTGTCATTACAATACCAATAAGCTCAAACTCAGCGTAAATGCGAGACCTGTTGCATTGTAAATGCTTGTTATCACTGGTATTAGCTTGAGTTGTGTAGCAAAACTGATTCAACTGGCTGCTATTCCAATCTTGTCACCTTCTTCAGGGCTATCATACAATTTAAGTGCTTTGCACATAGTAGGGTGTAGGGCTGTCTTTGTCTACATTGCATAAAACACACGCAGGACGGCAGATAGAACACACAGTATTGAATCCACCCGTAGATGATATGTTCAGAAATGTATTTCTTGAATCTTCCTAAGATGGCATGCATCTTTTTCACACACATATCGATGAAACATTGTGCTATAAGACTCCATGGGCGCACTGCACTCACTGCCTGCATCACACTGGATGGTTTCCAGCTCCGTCTACCTGGAGCCATAGAAGTTGAACACAGCGGCAAATCGCTTAATTTCAAAATCATATCTTAATGGAACGGCTTCTATTAAGCAGTTCTTCCTCCAAGCCGAGAAAGCCGGCACAGTGACAGGCATGTAATGCAAGCATGAAGGCTGACTGGAAAGCTATTTGCTGCGCGGGCACCGCGCTCTCGGAGTTGGGAGCCCTCTGCTCCAAATCCTCCCCTGTCAGCTGCCGCTCGCTCTAACATATGCTTTGTCATGGACAGCTTATAATTACATTCATAATGATACAATGGCTGTTGCTAATCCTACCTTCCATGCCAGCTGCTGGTTCTTGTCACTCCATCGTGCCAATAAGTTGGCTGCTGTAACAAATCAAGTTAGTGCAAAACAGCATCTTTCCCATGTATCTGTCACCTTGCTGAAAGCATCCTATTATTGCCGACTGCTGGGAACCAGAAAGTCTATTAGAATTCCAGCAGCTCCTCTCGCATGATTCAAGTTAGGTTAGGTGGGCATGCTGTCATTTATCATGCAGCTACTCCGCCGTCGATGTGGTAACCATGCTGCCTGTATTGGAGACGCTAGTCTCCCACACCTACATCTCGCTGCAAACACACATTAACAAGAGCAGCAGTCTGCGTTTAATCAGAGAATAAGCATTGCTCCCGTCTACAACACCCAGGCAGCGTCAGCTGCAGATCTCGCTCAAATCCCAGGGCTTATTCTGTCCTGCTGGCTGGCACAACACATCCTCCTAAACAGACAGCTCTGCTCCTTTCTGCGTCCACAGGTCGCTCTGTATTTAAGCTCAGAGGCATAGCTTTCTTGTTGCGGGTCTTCCTGCTACACATGTGCACCAGCAGCGTGTGCTTGGAAGACTGCTGAGGAAATAAAACTGGCTTTGGATTTGCAGCTCAGCTCCTGCTCGTTGTAAACAAGCATCAGCCAGAAACTTCCACAGCCAGACCTCTGCGCAACACTCCACAGTGTGGTGTGTTGAGGATATGCTAGTGTGTTCCCGGTTCTGCTCCTGCAGAGTTACCCGACCGGATCCTGCCCGCTCACTCCTACATGCCGCAGCGGGCGGCGGGCAAGTGCTGCCTGCTGCCCGCCTCCTCCGTCTAACGCACGAACAGAAGCCAGTGCCCCTCTGCTGTCCCGGGGTGCACCTCCGAGGCTGTACTGTAACACACCTTGCCCGCAATGTGCAAAACCCGACCGTGAGTTTAAAAAACATGCGGCCGCCATTGTCCAGCCTCAATAAAGAACCAGGCTGCAAAATGAAAAAGAAATGGCGGCCGCGCGGTAAAAAATAAACAGTGGTGCGCGCGCACCACAGAGGAGCGGAGGGGAGGAGGGAGCGCGGCAGCCGGCTCAGCTGACCAGACGCTCGTGCGTCATGGCCTTTGCCGGCATGTTTTCCAATTATCGCGCACGCGTCTGGGCACGATAATTGGAAACACATGTCTGCCGCGCGTACCCATCCCAAAAAGGCCAGCCACGACGCACGAGCGTTTGGACTGCTTCTGAAACTCCCTTACTTAAAGTCTTCGCCTAGCAGCGCTTGCGCGCTACTCGAGGCTCGACCTAAAAAGTACAATTGTGCAAAAATGTTTTTACTTACCATTTCTCTAGGAAATGTCCCAGTGTGATATCTAGGCATATCACACCGAGTAGAAAAAGTAATCTAAGAAGTAATCTAAAAGTAACTAAAGTAATTTGTACAGTAATTTCAATACCTTGACTTACCTGTATTTCAAACAACTGCATTTGAACTTGCATTCACTTGTAAAAACTGCATAATATTTTGCAAAGCATTTATTTCACTTACCTGTGCCAGGCTTGGCTTGGTTCTAGAAATAAAATAACTAAACAATATTTTTATACAAAACAAATTGGTCTGAGTTCAGTCTTTGAGTGTGTGACATCATTTGCTGATTGAGTATGTACAACAAATGCTTAACACTACCCTCTGATAAAGCCTTACTGCTCGCCCACACTACCACAAATAGAGTGTATGGTGCTATCTACATTTCCCTTTGCCTACCTTTGGGGTTCCACTGGACTCTGTGCACACTATACCTCACCTTGGTATAGTATATACAGAGCCAGCTTCCTACATTGGTGGATCAGCGGTGGGATATACAACTTTGCATTTGTTGGACTAACTTGGTTACCACCTGATCACACGACAGAACTCTTAAATTGTCTTTAGAATTCTGATTTTTGAATTGACACATTTTTCCAAATTACTAAAAGTCTCATTAGGGCCTTGGTTAAGTCCCTTTAGAATTTTAGAAAAATAAAAATTCACTTTAGTTAGGGATAAGAGGGGCTAGACTTTTTTTTTTTTTTTTTAACAATGTCTCTTAACAAGAACCCAGCTGTTAGTGAAAATAACCACAATGACAGAGAACCAGGTTGAGGAGCTCTACCTCACCCCTTACCTCCACTTATCTTTCAAGGAAGTAAGGTCCCTATGCAAAATTAAAAATATAACCATGGCGTCCCATCCCACCAAACAAAAGCTCCAAGAGCTGTTGGCTGGGTATGCTAAGGACCATCCCTCTGAGAATGGTGAAGACCTCTCAGATGAAGAAGTAGAGGGAGGAGATGAGGATAACTACCAACCTCCCCCACTTCATAGGGACAGAAGGGCCCCAGTGGCCCGGACTCCAAGAATAAACCTCTCAGCACCTAGAGCCCACACAGGTGGATCAGGTGCTACTGAGGACATTGAGGACAGCCTCAATGAGGAGGACATCCTGCTAGCCAGGTTGACCAAAAGATTAGACCAAAAGATTAGACCTAGAGACCAGACGCCTTGCTCTAGAAAAAGAAAGAGCAGAGATGGGCCTAGGACCCATCAATGGTGGCAGCAATTTAAATAATTTAGAAAAAGAAGGATCCTATGATCCCAAAATCCCCAAAGGGATTGTCCCTAAATTTGAGGATGGTGATATCACCAAGTGGTTCATAGCCTTTGAGAGGGCTTGTAAAGACAGAAAAGTGAAGAAAGCTCACTGGGGGGGCACTCCTTTGGGAACTGATCTCTGGTAAGTGCAGAGACAGACTTCTGACCCTTAGTGGGGCAGAAGCAGAGTCCTATGAACTCATGAAGGGCACCCTGATTGAGGGATTTGGACTCACTACTGAGGAGTATAGAATAAGATTCAGGGGGGCTCGGAAAACCCAGAGTCAGCCCTGGGTAGAATTTGTAGACTACTCAATGAAAACACTGGGTGGCTGGTTGACTGGAAGTAAAGTGCAAAATTATGATGGTCTTTATCATTTATGAAAGAACACTTATTAAGTAATTGCATTGATGAAAAGTTGCATCAGTATCTGGTAGACCTAGGTCCAGTTTCTCCCCAAGAATTGAAAAAGAAGGCGGACCACTGGGTCAAGACAAGGGTGACCAGGACGTCCACTGGGGGGGACCAAAAGAAAGGGGTTACAAAAACTCCCCAGAGGAAAGACAGTGAGCCTCTTAAAGATAAAAGTAAGGAGTCCCAGATAGCCCCCCAAAAACTTGTCCAGGAGGGTGGGCCCAAAGACACCTCACAAACTAAAACTGGGTACCAAGGTTGTTGGGACCCCAACAAGGTATGGTGTCTCAACTGTCAAAAGACAGGACACCACACCAAGGACCCAAGCTGTCCTAAAAATACAGCCCCTAGTGTAGCTCCAGGGGTTGCCGGTGTAGCTTTGCAGGGTGGTTGCTCAGATGAGGAAGTCCTCCTAGCCTTCAACTGGAAAATGGGCCCAAAAGGTGAGTTGGAGATTCCAGAGGGGAGTAGACACTTCCACCACCTACTGGTGAATGGAATCGAATGGAATCCCGGCCACTGCCCTGAGAGATACCTGTGCCAGTCACACTGTGGTGCATGACAGGTTGGTACTCTCAAACCAGTATGTCCCAGGGAAAACAAAAAGAGTAAGGGCTGTCACTGTTAGGACTGTGGCTGTAGTGCCCCTAGAAATAGCTGGGTCCCTTAGTTGGAGAAAGGTGGTAGTCAATAAAGACCTCCCCCTTGACTGTCTCCTTGGGAATGACCACCCAGAGGTTGGTCTGAGCCAAAGAGAGGTACTGGTCCAGTGCCAGACCTCATCCAAGGAACCTGGGAGGGCTGAACCTGCAGTTAGTGCAGCTAAGCCCCAAAAGAAAAAGAAGAGACAGTGTAGGAAAGGTGGACAACTGTTAGCCACAGTTCCCGTTGGGCCAGGGAGAGTCTATCCCAGTAAGGTAGAGCTCCAATATTGGCATTGGTGAAGTCCCCCTAGCTAACAAAAAGACCTGACTAGTCAGGCAACTGTCCAACCTGAGTTGGAGGCTCCTCAGGTGGCAGAACAGAGGGTGGAAGAAGGGTGTTCCCTACCAAGTGTAGTGACCCCCTACCCTAAAACAGCAGACAGGCCACCAGAACCCAAAGAAGCCTGTAAGTTAGCCACTTCACCTACCAGTGAAGAGCTAAAGGTGTGGTTCTGGGCACTGACAGCTGTCAGTAGCCTCTGCTGGGTGTTAGCCTTCATGGCAGCACTGCCCTTGGCATGGTGGCCTAGCCCCCTGCTAAATAGCAAGTTAGCCCCCCTGACCCTATTGGTCATGGTGGGGTTACTCAAGCCGTGGGTAACCTCTGTGTAAGCTGGGTTTTGCCCTAGCTAAGTTATAATTTGCAGAGGTAGGCACCTCTGAACTGAAACTAAAAAGATGGGGTAAAGACACTAAAGAGCTAGGAAAGGAGCATTGGGAATTAGGTCCTGCAAATGTTGAGGTAGGCCAGCCCCCAAAGGGACTGACATGGACAGAAGGATGTAAGGCAGAGTAGGCCCTGCAACTTTCAAACCACTTCCTCTACTCTTCCTCGCCTGAAAGAATAGAAAGACTCCTCCAGGTTTGGCGGAGTCTCCTGGCCTTTGGGCTTGTGTAGGAAGCTGGGTTTCTGTTGCAGTAACCCCCCCACTTTTTGCCAGACTACTGATACACTTTGACTCTATGTGCCCTGGGTCCCTGCCAATCAGGTTCCCAGGGCCTGTGTTCTTTTCCAAAAACTGTACCTTGTACCCCCAATTGGCACCTCTCTGGCCACATGACACTCCCCGACGTCACCTGCAGCCTCTGCACGGAGACTCCCCCAACCGCGAGAGGCCTGGTAAGGTGAAATCCGACCTCAAAAGACACGCCTGCATCCAGCCGCCCTGCGCCCTGGAGAAGAGAACCCGAGGTGCACCTATGTCCCTGAGCCCTCCAACTTACCTGCCCAGCTGTTGGTTCCTCCCGAAAGTCTTCCTGGACCCAGCCTGCAGCTGAAAACCAAAACCGAAAATCCCCATTGAAAACAGGGCACCCAACGCCAAACCAGCACCTTGCACCCAGCCGCCCCTGCGCCGCTGCGGGTGCACTTTTTGTGCTACACAGGATCCCCCTTTGCCCGGAGCTTAACACCAGGAGCTTTGCTCCTACAACCCAGTGGCCTGCTCGTAAGCAGCCACCAACCGGAGGCCCCCTATGCCCCATTGGGTAATATTCTCTGCACCCGGCCGCCCCAGTGCCGCTGAGGGCATAACAAGAGTGTATCCTTGAACCTGGGGGAACCCTTGTTCTAACCCCAGAAGCTCAACCCCAAAGACCGATTACTTACCTGGTAACCGTTAACTTCATTTCTCTCCATAGGAACCTATTGACTGTTTTTCTCTGAAAAATGTTCAGTGTGGCGTTGATATGTATGGAAACCTAAAAAAGTACAATTGTGCAAAAATGTTTTTACTTACCATTTCTCTAGGAAATGTCCCAGTGTGATATCTAGGCATATCACACTGAGTAGAAAAAGTAATCTAAGAAGTAATCTAAAAGTAACTAAAGTAATCTGTACAGTAATTTCAATACCTTGACTTACCTGTATTTCAAACAACTGCATTTGAACTTGCATTCACTTGTAAAAACTGCATAATATTTTGCAAAGCATTTATTTCACTTACCTGTGCCAGGCTTGGCTTGGTTCTAGAAATAAAATAACTTATATTTTTATACAAAACAAGTTGGTCTGAGTTCAGTCTTTGAGTGTGTGCAATCATTTGCTGATTGAGTATGTACAACAAATGCTTAACCCTACCCTCTGGTAAAGCCTTACTGCTCGCCCACACTACCACAAATAGAGAGTAATGTGCTATCTACTTTTACCTCTGCCTACCTTTGGGGTTCCACTGGACTCTGTGCACACTATACCTCACTTTGGTATAGTATATACACAGCCAGCTTCCTACAGTTGCTGGCTGGGGTTTAAACATCTGCACGAAGATGAATGGCGAGGGAGCAGACTTGGTGGAAGCCTCTCTTGACATGAAAAAGACCAGATAAGAAGCCTCCATAATTGACTTGCACGGTCAGTTTCTCACAGAACCCATTTACCTTGAAGATGTTTGGATCAATGCCACCCTTACCAGCTTTCTGATTAAGTGTTCCTAACTACTCAGTTTGGAGAATCTATAAAATACGTACTTTGTCCTCTGGAAGCCACAACTGGTAAACCAGAGCCAACTAGAGGACTAATTGATTTAAAAAGTTCAGGCAATGCTTTAACCCTAAAGAAGTTCATCTTCAAGTTGTACATGTTCTCCCAGGCTCTGAAGCTAATAGTCAAAGATCCAATTAGTTTGTTGCATGGGGTTTGTGAATTACAAGTCCAAGACAGGTTTGCAACTGGTACCACTGACTTGGAGATAAGAAACAACATAGAGGGGCAGAAGTAAGCCCACTCTAAAGATAATAGGCATAGGGATTTCCTTTCTGACCTGGTCTGGGTGTAGACTGATCCTTAATGGCAACAAAATATTCAGTTGGCTTCAATATGAAAGCAATGATTTGACGTAGCCTTCTCCACCGAAAGGCCATGTCTCTGAAAGAGGTCTGTGGGAGATTTAGTTGTGGCTAGCTTCATCCACATATATAAAGACAAACTGATGTTAACAGAATGCTTTCACACCCACTTCATTTGTCTCAAATTATTTTTTGAATGCTTCATGGGTAAAGAGTGCTTCCACGCCAACATGGCAGTTTCATTCTAGTCCTAATTTTATGGCTTTATTGTACTGAAACACCTGATATACCCGACACTGAGTTGTGGTCGAGGAGGTAACATACTACAGACGTCAAGCACATCATGGATAGCAGATGTTTTTCATTGTGGACTGTATTCTCTATTCGGCGTATAGGTCCTGATGCTGCTTTCCGAGTCACCCGAGCTAAAATGGACACTGCAAACATCTTAAACCCATACCATAGATGAATAATTCCTGAGTAAATGGTGGACAAAGTGGTCTAAAGGGGAGACTGTATCCCAGGCATGAGTCATGCTTGCAAACTAATATTCTAGACCCAATACTAGAGGTGCAAGATGTGCACAGCACATGAATTTAAGAAAGAAAGAAAGATCATTGTCATTTAATAACTGGCTTCAATAGTGATGGGCACGACGAGTGCCTGAATGGTTAGCACAAACAATACTTTTGTAGGACCCCAGAGATCAGATTTGGTTCCCAAGTGTGATTATTTAAGTGCCTTCTTACTATTTAGAAGGCTGACAAGACCGAAATCGTGATCTTAGGGAAAGAGCACATCAACCATGGGACTCCATCTGGTGCACAAAAGAACTAGGACCAACACCCATCCACTCTACCCACACCAAGAACGTTTGAATCATCAGACAGCAAACTAAACATGACCGCCCAAGTCAATGCCGTCACTGCCTAATGCTTTCATACGCTGAAAATGCGGAGGAAGATTTTCAAATGACGTCCAATCAGCACCCGAAAAACCGTTATGCACGCCTTGGTCACAAGCAAGCTGGACTGTGGGAACACCCTCCATAACAGGATCAACAAACAAGCATTTGCAATGCAATCAGTCTCGCCTTTGGGACCTTATAAGTACTTAGCAATGCAGCAGATTATCCGGGATGCTGCAGAATGGAAGCTTTAACACGAATAGGAACACCATTCAAACGCTGCATGCTTTTCGACACACTACAGATCAAGCAGGAACAACACTAGATCTACTACAGGTAAAAAGAACTACTGATGACAGCAATGTGAGCATACTAGAAAGTAAGCAGTAATTTTAAGGGAAAGCTCAGAAGTATTTGTTACTTAGTGTATTTTAAAAAACAATACTGTAGTCTTAGTTCCGTTTTGAAATGGGCTGTTAAGACTTGTATTTAAAGCCTTGTCAGAAATACAGCTTTAACACACACTCATAAATATGCAGTTTCACTTGATTCCCTCCATTTTAGAACTGCATTAGGAAGGCGAGTCATCACCTCTAAAGCACTGTGGGCTTATTATTGGTGCAGCACTATACGCATCAAGCCCACTCATTCATATATGTGATAGATTTTTATATACATGGACATCTGACCAAATTATTCGGCCACACAATGCATCCTGTAACAAAAAATGTTCGTGGGTGTCCTAGCACACTGTTATTAAGGCATATGTTTGCTGAGTTAATGGACTAAGGCATCCAGTAAAGGGGTCTGGGTTTGATACCAAGGTCCACTTGGCCCTTCATCTAAGGTAATAAAATGAGCACCTTTGATTGGCCAACAAGAAACATGTCCTGTGTCAATAGCACCAAAATATCATTGCACTCAGTTGGGATCTCTGTTGTGAGTGCACGCCATCAAGAGACCGCTGAGGGTGGCTGTACACTTTATATACATACACATGTCATGAATTGTACGGGTATTTGTAGCACACCAGTCAAAAACGATTTTAGTTTTGGAGTGGTATTTATGCGCAGAAAAAATACAACTTTTGGGGCTTTTGCTGTTTGGCACAATCATAACACACCAACCTGGCATACTATGCTATGAAGTCATTGAAAACAACAAGGTGAAAAGCACACCTTTTGTAGATAAGCACCCATCTGAACTTTTGTGGCATACCTGGATTCCATGTCTGCTTTTTAGCATTAACACACTTTTCTTCTTTTGGTTAAAGTAAATAACGAATAATACAATAATTGTAAAGGAAGAAAGATAATATTTGTTTGAACTAGACAGAATTTGAAACTGAACACGAGTTGTAGAGTATGAAGCAGCTGCAGCACAATATCCTGTCCACACTGTAGAGCTTTGGGAATTACTATTCAGAAATCCCTGGATTCGTCAAACTAATGTCCAAAACTAACAATAGCAAAGCAAGAACAGGTACGGCTATGACCAGAACTCTACAGACTGCATTTACCTACGCACATACGGGAATTCTCCTTTCTTGTAAATAATGTAAAAAAAAAAAAAAACACCAGAGAACCATCATCTCCATTTCAACATGATTCCAGAAACGTAATGAAAACATTTATGCAACAGAATACAGGCGAGAACATTACATTTTCTAACACTGTGCACGGGAAGTCCAGGTTTGTGATAAGACTTGCCAATATTTTTCCACCAGTGAAAGACGTGCAATTTTCAACACCCTCCTACTAGTATACATCGTGTTTCAAAAAGAACAGGAGCTTGTCGATGCTCATTATCACGTGATCCCAAATCTTTAATAAGAATAAAACAAATCCTCTTCAAACGCCAATGTTTTGAAACTCGCAAGAGATGCGACGACGAAACGCTCTTGGGTGCATTTCAAAGCCTTTCATGTGCTTTCACATTTTGTCAGCTGCTTAAGATATGCAGTCACTGTTTCTTGTGGAATTCTGGGCCAAACGGCAGAGTTTGACCTCCTGCTGCCTGCCAGTGCTCTTTTCGAGAAGCAGCAGCTGAAGTTGCTTTTCGTTGCTACACTAGGCTACAGAAACACGAAAGGCAACGGAACAGAAGGCTGGGGAAAGGCGAGCAACATACTAGGCACGCCGCCTTTTCAAAACACTATTACATTTAACTATAAAGCACATAAATGAGTACAAGTCTTTCCAGAAAATTAATTACAGCTACAGCTGGCTGACGTGCGTGGGGCATTCCCCGCCTCACCCTGGAAGTTGGAGTTCAGCTGGGGAAAATACTGCAGGCCGATTAGGAGAGAAACAAGCATTGGCCGCGCGGCTGTGCGAGACGCGCTCTGTGGTGGGGGAGGGGGGAGGAGCGGGAGAGCAAGTGACGCGCGGCCGTGAAAGTGACACGGCCGCGCGCGGCCCCGAGAAGCGCTCTGTGGTGGGGGAGGGGGAGGAGCAAGTGAGAGGAAAGACATATGGCGCCTGGAGCATGCGAGGAATGCGCGTTACTGTGCGCGTACTCGCATGCTCTAGGCCAGCCAAAAGTTGTGGTCGCATTTCTGCAAGCCCACTACAAAATGTCTCGCCCAGAGCCAGCGCTGAAGCGCTGTCTTTCAGGGCGAGACCTAAAAAATCTCACCAGTAGGCTGCAGACCATTCAGAACTCGGCAGCCAGAATCACTCTCAACCTCCCACGCCACACTCACATCACACCACACCACACCTGAAGGAGCTCCACTTGCTCCCCATTCACAAACGAACACAAAGCAAACTCCTCACCCAGACTTTCAAGACACTACATAACACTGGCCTAGCATGCCTCAATCGCATCTGCATTCACAAACACTTCCGCGGACTCCTACTTTCACAAATCTCAAGCATACAGAATATCAGATCTGGCAGTCAAGACTTCTCCTACATCCCTCCTAAAGCATGGAACGACTTGTCTCTAAACATAAGAGCCTTGTCCTCACTTCTTGAATTCCGCAAGAAGCTGGAGACTTGGCCTTCAGAGTAGTCCCACTAGGCTCTAGGTGTGGCTAGACTCACCTGCTCAGCCCCAAATTTGCATGACATATCATAAGATTTTTTTTTTTTTTAAAGAAGACTTCAGTTTCAGGTAACAGAGGGTGCTTGGTATGGGACTGGCCATCTTGTTCGAACACTGATGTAATTTCAAGTTGAAATCTATTCAGCATATGATTGCCTTTAGAAATGCCTTGCATACTGTAATCATTGAATTAATTAATGCTCCACAAAACTTGTGGTGAAAAGATGAAATATAAAGGAATCTAGCCCTTCAAGTGTCTATGGTTTTAACAATCTTCTTGTGGTTAGATTTTTGCCTGTTTTGTACTAAACAAACAGTTCTGAGCAAGAACTTTTGGTATGAAAGTTTATGCCAATTTTTTTCTTACCACCCTAGATACACTATTATAAGGAATATATTTAGTTTGTAAAAGGTACATGGGCCACCCGATGAATCTGTTTGTTTTAAAACTATTTCAATATAAAAATCATGTTAAAGAAAAAATTCAAAACCCAAGGAAACAAACTAACAGAAAAAACATACTGTGGAACTTCAAAAATAAAATAGAAATCAGAACATCACATTTTGCAATAGGTTGCCTCTGTACTTCAGAGTTATTCGACATTGGTAAAACCACACCCGCTGTGCCATGACAGCGATATATACATTTTAGCGTGCATTTTCATATTCCATGAGAAAAAAAATTAAATGGAACATTCCACAGCATTAGTTATCACCACTTATGTTGTCCACACTAATAACTGGACTGATGGGTGTAGGTCCAATAAATGTAGGATTGATTGGAAAACCTTTTGTCAACGCTGGATTTGTTTCATCCGATATGCCTTAATTTTCACCCTGTGAAAATGGCAATTTGTGAATCCACTGTAATTTTTTGATGTTCTACAGTGGATTTTTGACTCTCAATTACAAGGTACACTCTACCTCACCCAAAGGCGAGGGTGGCTATTGCCGCTTAATATAATGGCTATGGGGGTATAGGGCAGTATGCAACAAATATTGAATAAGAGGCTTTTGACGCACAAGTATGGAAAGGTGGGTTTCTCTTTTGCACAGCATCCTAATTTTTTCAAGCACATAACAGAAGTGCATTCTAAGAAAGTGAAAACCAGATTAACTGCAAAGCTAGAAGCAATAATCCATACTCACCACTGGAGGAAGAGGAGCAGGCACAGGTGTAACAGTTAGCACTGGATTTAAAACTGGCGTGGGAGCAGTGGTTGGTATTGGAAGCAAACCTGCAACTGGAATTAGACTCGCCAAAGTAGGGGTTGGTGCCAATAAGGAAAGCGCTTTGGATTCCTCTGGAATTTTACCTGCAGAGGCAAGTTGCAAGTGTCAAAAACCACAATGATTTATTCAAGCATTACAATTACCCTATACAAAACAAATAAAACAAAAATCACTACCAGATCCTTAAAAAAAAAACAATTAGGGTTTAAATCTTGAGTTTACCCTGCTCTACCAGGAGAAAACAAAAGTGAGAAAAATGTCAAAGACTAGCAATCTCTTTAAATGAATCATTCTATTTTTAATCTGAATAATGTAGACAAGTATTTAACACTTTGAGCTATGGGTCACCTGTACTGGAAACTTAATGTTCATGAACCAAACGATATCAAGCATGGACGCTTTCCCAGGGCGGTGTTTTCGCGGTGATCGAAAGTTGTGTTACACATGACAACCGTTCGTGTTGGCTGCATCACTAATAGCACACAGAACATCAGATACAGAAAAGAAGAAATTTTTTTAAGTTTAATCCCCAGAAATGTCAAATAACCAATTAGATAAAAAAATAAACAAAAAAAACAAACGATCTACTCAAAAGGGATCTATCCAACAGCAAGGTTTTTGGTCAAAGCTCATTTCTGGTAGTTAACTCATCTACACGGCATGCAAGCAACGATTGACCCTTTCATGCCAACAATTTCAATGCAAATCTGATTTTTATAGTGCAAGTTGCAAACCAAATTCTATCTGGTTTTAGAAACGCTGGTGTCAGTTATTTTGGAAGCACTTGACATGACACACAGGATCAATGGAAGCAACGCCACAGATTAACCACTGCAACATATCCTTGAACTGAGCTAGCTGTGCTTCTAAGTGTAATCTGTTCTAGTCAGAGAATTCCAAGACCCACTAATTAAAGATCAGTTGATTTGGGTAATGGTTCCATGAGTAAACTAAGAGGTCTAACATATCGATGATCATAACCTAGGAGTGTGGGATAAGAGGTAATTGGTGAGTCACCATTATATGTGCCACAAACAATATGCAAACCTAACTAGGAGAGTGGAACAGGAGTCAAATTGCCTTACTACAAATATCAGGAAAGCTCAAGGTATTTTCTACACTGTATGCACATTTTAAACCATGTACAGATCTTTAGAGAGAGGACTGTTAAATAAGCAGGATCACAATGTTCCAGCTCTCACGATAACTTCCAATGAGGGTGGAAAACAGGGGAAGGGTATTTTGGGGAGGGAGGGTGTGACATGAGGGGAGAATTATTACCCCAAACAGACTGAAACTGAAGTCTTAAAATCTGAGACATTAAATCTCATAGCCTGCCTCCTTCAGAATTACGAAATCTTTCTGAGAGCATATCTACAATTTTGGTCTTAATGCTATCACAAGGGCGATACGGTTGCTACGTTACAGAATCTTATAAACAGTACAAGACTGTCGAACATTCTTCATCATATTAAATACCTAGTAGGCAACTTGCAATTTTACATCGATAAGCCTAATTTGCAGTCAAAATGTTAAAGCACAATAATGTACTTTAATAGCTGTCAATAACCGCGCCCTTATAAACTATTAATATGAATAAATAGAATACATCTGTTAGCATGCATTGTACATCATGTTCGACTAATTTATCACTCAGATACTCCATGGTTACTTTCTACAGTAGGTGTAGGAAGAGTAAGTGAATGGAGCTAGGTGCGTATATGCCTAAACAACAGAAAGTGTTTCGCTTTAAAAAAAAAAAAAAAACGAAAATTAAAAGAAATTCCGTTTCGGAATCTCTTTGATGTGCTTTTTAAATGCACAAAAGAAAGGGGCACTCAAACCTATGCTTAGAATAGACTAATTTAACCACACGCTTAGTATTTTAATCCCGAAGTTCCGTAATCACATTCTTGGTCTGTTTAACAACTGCATGCATTGAGATCTACAGTAAGCAAAATGGCTTGAGAAAACATATTTCAATTATCTGGAAACCCTCAGGAAAAAACATTGAAGAGCAAATTTGAGGCAGAATTCAAAACATGCAAGCAGGACCACATAAAATCAGGAGTGGGAGAGAGTAAATACCTATCCCTTCCGCAGCTGGCTAGGGGTTTGTTTCAATACTAACTACACCCCAAACTAACATGTAATTGACAAGCGTTTAAATAGTAATCAGACAAAATCCACCACCTTCAACAGAAAAATATGATCTTACAATGTAGACAATACTGTTTTACAGAACTGAGAATGCAGTTCAAAATAAAGTGAAAGAGCAAAAAAATAAACGGGACAAAAGAAAAAAAAAAGGAAAGGAAGAATAAAAAACAGAGAGAGGGCGTCCATCTTCAGCAGCCAGACTCCGACCTCATTTCCCCATGAAGGATTCCCTTGACGTCTGGTTTAGTGGCTTGGCAAACAATGCCTTACACAGGCAAGTCAAACAGGTCTGCCTTGGCCAGTCTAGTCATCTAATAATGCACACATATCACAGAAAAAACATACAAAACCAAATTAATAGTTAAAATCCATCTACCAGTATTTGTGGACATTAAAATAAAGTTAGAAATTAAGGTTTAGAATCCACGTTAGTTAGGTTTAGGGGTTTCTTCAATGTACACAATCAAGTACTTGTTTTAGAAGAAAAGCCTAAACTTTAGCACAGAGAATTCTTTAGATGCCCTAGGTGTCATTCAACTGCCAAATAGTATACATCAAATAATAGTATATCCTAAGCACAATACTAAACTTTGCACATTTGGAAAAGAGTTCATACCATCTCGTAACTGTGTAACATGTTGAAAAATTAGCTTCAAACTCAGCATTTCAAGAGGACTAACAGGCCCTTTCAAACCATTTGTACTGAAAAATTAAGTTAGTGAGCCCTAGGGTACTTGGACAGAGTTAAAACTTTAGTTTTCAGCAGACCTAACTTGTAAAGCTAATATTATTGGACTTTTCCAATTAATGATAGGCACCATCACCCAACTGCAATTTAGATGTCAAACCATTGTGGCTTGTTCTTTTTCAAATGTTATTGGGTCCCAATCAAGCCAATAGGGGAGGAACTGCAGCACGTTTCAGGATCCATGGCTTTTGCGCCCTTATCAAGCTTCCACCTCCAACCAACCAGCTGAGTTTTTGAATTGACTACCAAAGTAGTCACATCAGCAGCACCTGGGCTGGCAAAAAAGGCGTGAAGAGGAATAGTCAATGCAGCAAGCTTGTGTTATTATAACAATGATGTTTAATTTGATGTTACATTATGTGCTGACATTGGGTCACGCTCTATTGCAATACTTTTATAAATGATGGGCACGATAATAACTTTTTCCAGGAGCAATCAGTGCTTTGAAAGCATGTTTAAGTTTCAAGACATGTTTTGTTGCAATTTCAGATTTATACTTTTGCATGCCACTTGACTGTATGATGCAACAGAAGGACTGGTGACCTATTATTTAAAGATGAAGAGATTAGCATTAACTCAATATCAGCATGAATGCCTGATGTACCATCTACTTTTGCCATTGTTCAAACCCAAAACAGCCCCTTCCCAACAATTCTGTCAAGGGAAATCCTTGGGAGATGCAAGTATCCTGTATCCTATCGAAGTGTGTTTATAATAATACTTGCAGAAGGCAGGCCCATATTACTGTTAACTGTCGACCCCTGGCAAACCCTGCAGGAGCCACTTGCCCAGAAGAAATTAGAGGTTACGGAGCAAAAAGTAAAATCTCTTATCTGTTAAAGCAGCTTAGTTTTCTACAGTAGTTGTCACTGCCATTAGTAAACAGCAGGTTTGTTTCAGAGCAAAAGATGTTTCTTGATAAGCTACATATGTACCACAGCACAGGTGTTGCAAAATATCTGTCAACAAGCATTTACATTTAGGTGACAGTAGATCCTGCAGTCACCTTTTGTGATATGAAGAACATTAATCAGAACAACAGAAAGTTATACAAGTGAGTGAATGAGGGGTGGGATTGGAGGACGATAGGAAGAGAGTTGTCTTGGGGGAAAATACGTGTTTATTTGTATGAAATCCTAAAGGCAAGGAGTACTACTACTATTTTTGATCTAAAAAAAAATTTGAGACAGATGAAAAGTGATCAAGTGAAATGCTTGATGATGACCCTCTACAGAAAGCAATTAAGGGAAGTGAAAACATGTAGCATGGCTGCACTGCCTTGTGTATCATCGACTGGAGAACAGTGTAAGATTGGGTTGGCAACTACAACTCGAATGGAAAAGGGTAAGATAAATACATTATTTTACTGTTGTATATATCAGAATGTATGTTAGCATGCTTAACTTCACGGTTGATTAATCAACTTTTTAAACAAAGATGTGTAAAATGATTAAAATGAAGTTACAAGCGGGGCCTTATTAGAGATTTCTGAAAAAAAAATGCACTGCACCCACCCTTCAATAAGGGAAACATGAAACAGACTAAAGCTAGCACATCATATGTGGATGCACAAAAGAAATGTTAGACTTCTTCCAAAATCAGAACTGGATGACTGATGCAGCACTGCTATTAGAATCAGGAAAAGGATAAACACTTCATTAAAAAAACACCGGTTTTAGGACAAAATCTATTGTTGGTATTTTTGTTGGAGCACAGGCTTTATGGGTGATGCATTTGGGGCTCAACAACTCCCTGCATGCTGTGCTTCTAGAGCTCCTGTAATCGGAGCACATACAGATGTAACAAGCAGGAGGGAAGCGAAATAAATTTGCAGTGCATAGCCCGTCAAGAATTAAAAAAGCACTGAGAGTAATATTATGGTACGTTTCAACGGACTACAATATCAGAATGATTTAATCTTAGCATATTCTGGTAAACATACAGATGCCAATGAGTCCAGTGTAAAGCTGATTTAGCTCTTGCTAGAGTTACACTGTGAGCAAGAACCTTTAGAATCAGAAGTTATCTCAGCACTGTGATACAGAATGGCGGGCACACAGAGCACTCGACATACTGTCCTGCAAGCAGAGGCGTTTTTATGCTCTTTTCCCTGTGAAATAAGTTTTGCAAGCAGCAACGCATTCTTATATTAGCGTCGACAATATAGAAGCTTTAAAATCTAGGCATTTATTGACTGACAAATTGGCAATTATGCTAATAAAATATATGCCAATTCTGGCAATGAGAGCTGGCTAGGGTTTAAATTTAAAAACTTGAACGTGACTGCTTTAAGTTACTAGAGGTTATAAACTCAACTACCCTTTAGCCTGCATTTTTCACACACTCTACAGGTATTTAATTAAGTTTCGTGCCACAAAACACAAAGAAAAAAAGAAAGTAAAATAAAAAAAGTCAATGCTAAGCCTATTTATGAACAGCATGTGAATATTATTCAACGTAATGTTGCTATGAAGAAAAAGCAATACCGATTTAAGCTCAAAACAATCAAGGTTTTAAGAATGTTCTATGAGCAATAATTATACTTTGCTTAAATTTGCTGAGGTAGCTTTCACTTAATTTTTGCCAGTATGTAAAAAAAATTATGAACTATTTGTTTAAGTCAACAGAACTGAAAGAGTCAATTACATACAGGACAGAGACTAACAGTTAACAAAAGTATGTGGAATACCAACCTTCTACACATGGCACAACTATCAGAGCTCTGTCAATAAAAACCGTGTTAGTTAGATGCTGGGCCACACCAACACTTGAAGGCTCAC
This sequence comes from Calotriton arnoldi, assembly GCA_963921515.1. Classification (NCBI taxonomy): domain Eukaryota; kingdom Metazoa; phylum Chordata; class Amphibia; order Caudata; family Salamandridae; genus Calotriton; species Calotriton arnoldi. The sequence goes on along the minus strand of CAWUFW010000014.1, from coordinate 6,620,102 downwards.
GATACCTTATATAACATACTTTGGAGGAAAAAGCAAGAGGGGTGTTGCTGCAAGATAAAAAGAAAACCCATCAGTATTTCAGCACAGTTTGAATTATTTGTCCCTATAAAACATTTAACCATATAAATTACAGTCTAGATAACAGATGACTTAACTGCAAGCTCTAGAAAGAGCATTCATAACATATTTAAGATACGAAATGTCAACATTGTGGTAATTTCTAGGCCTCTCGAATGTTCGTCTCCCCAAAACTCCATTAGCATCCATGTTTGTTGAAACTGGCAAGCAATGGCAAAGCATATCTTGTTTAGCAGTTTTAGAGCTTTCAGAAATTAAACCATAACAAATATAACTGCAACAAAGCAGTCTGCTGTAATTAGTAAAAAACATGTAGGGAAAACTGAATATTTGCCAATCTTTCAACATAGATTTCTTTTTTTCCTCAATTCAATGTTTTGATATTATACATACTCTGTACCAGATAAACAAATGAGGCAATTTCTCAAAAGATCTTGTTTACTTGTGCCCAAACGTAATCACTGCCAATTTGGATTATCATCTTGAACCTGAATGAAAAGCCTTCCTCAAGTGAAGATTATAAAGTTTCCTTCCACTTTATATGCACAAATATTGGTGAACCCACTCATTGTACCAGGTTTTCCTGTGACCTTCAATTCTGCCTGGCTAACAAAAACATTAGTCAGCACTACTGAGGGACCTGATTGAACATTTGCCATTGAGACTATCCTTGTACATGGAGCTGCACTTCAAGAATTGCTCTGATTTATCACACATGAACGTGGCAAGAATGTAGCTCATTCAATTTTATGTACATGATACACAGAAATGCTATTGTTGTGTTCTGTAACAAATACTGGCTGCTATACAGGCTTCCAGCACAACTGTACAGGCCAATATAGGCGCTGTCTCACTGGAAGTTGGACTCCTGAGAGTGGACCTGCGCACAGTGGCGGAGCGGTCTCTAGCCACAGAGCAATATTTGTCCAAACTGCAGGGAGAGGTTTCCACCTTGAAGACAGCTCTGACTTATCTTTCAGCCAAAACAGCGGGCCTGGATCACAGAGCTGAGGATGCAGAAGGTCGCTCCAGGCCCTGCAATCTTCGCTTTGTTGGATTTCCGGAGGGGGCAGAAGGCCAAGCGCCTGAACTCTTCCTTGAACGCTGGATTAAAGGCACTTTCCCGACTGCTGCCTTGTCTTCCTTGTTTGCAATTGAAAGAGCTCACTGTGCCCTTGCCCAGACACCACCAGTGGGAGCCCCGCCACGAGCCGTCATTGCGAAAATCCTCAACTACAAGCACAGGGACAAGTCCCTGGGCTGTCCGGCAGGCCGGGGATCCTACATTCGAGAACCAAGTGATCCGTATTTTTCTAGACTATACACAGCTGGTACAACATATATGGATGTCCTTCAGAGGGGTGAAACAAAAACTGAAAGCAATGGGTCTCTGTTACATGCTTCCTGACCCAGCCAAGATGAAGGTGCGCCACAATGATCATACCATGTCTTCACCACTTTGGAGGCTGCCTGGGACTGGCTGGAGGTGCGCGGTGAGGGTCGCATCAAGGTCCCAGCCTCTCGCACGCAGGAGAATGGGCTTCGGATACCTACAATACACGACCAGAGAAGAGACGCAGACGACTGGATGGGATGGCCTCCCGGTCTTACCAGCATGTGGTGGTCAGTTATGATGGTACTCTGGACATTGAATGTCAAACATTGGAACGCGAGGAGGAAAGGGCGCTTGTGGAGGTGGTAACTGCCTCCAACTCAGAGGATAGTGAACCAGATATAGGAGAGGAGACTCCGGCAACAGGGTAGTCCTGATGCCTACCTGCTATATGCGGACACTCTGGAGATGACTGCTGTGATGGGCCTGTTGCTGCAGCTCTAGTTCTGCGGGTCAGGAAATATGGCCCAGGACACGCGGCGTACGCTTAGTACTTTTTCATTGTAAAAGTAATGTGTTGTCGGTTGTGTGCGAGAGATGGGTGTGAGACACTCGAGCACGGCCACCCCTTTACTGTGGTCTTGATAGTTGAATATGGGGGAGTGTATTTTACGAGTGTTGGGTAACGGACGCTGAGCTCGGAGGTGTGCAGAGGTGGTTCTTGCCTCTATGTGAGGGTGCGTATTGGGGGTGTGTGTTTAGCAACCGGACGTGGAGGTGTGTCATTTGGGAGCCGCTTTGGCTGGCGCCGGGTGCACACCCCCTTCATTTCTTATAACTTGGCAGGTTGTGTGGGAAGTTGAGTTTGTTAATTGGGTGATTGGTGGTTTATTTGATTGACTTAACTCACTTTTTTCCTTTCTTCTCCATTTTTCTTTTTACTTTTCGTGACTGTAGTTTGCTGTGGGTTGAATTGTTAAAGGGGTGTGTCTCGGGGGGAGGGCTGCAATGATTGGGGAGGCACAAGCTGTTGTTTTTCTCGGTTTACCCGGTGGGAGGTTTTAGTCGTGGTTCACTTGAGGTTCGGCTGCAGCAACAGTGGGATTGCTGGGTTGTGGGGATTAGGGGAAGAGGGGTCGGAGGGAACTGGATGGAGAGGTGAGGCAGCATGACAGCTGCAATTTAAATTTGTATCATGGAATGTTCGTGGGCTCAACTCCTATGCATTGCATGAGATGTATTTTATGGAGCGTTAGGTGCACAAGAAATGGAGAGGACAACTGTAGTCCGCCACTTATTCCAACTATGCCTGTAGAGTGGTGACCTGGGTGGCCCCGCAGGTTGCCTTCCAGGTTTGTGGCTTTAAGGCAGACATCAAGGGGAGATACCTTCTTATGCATGGCCTACTGGATGGAGTGGAAGTATGCTGGTTGAATGTCTATGCCCCAAATGTAGATGATAGTTACTTTTAACCTGGGACTGGAAAAGGAATTGATTCCATATGTTGGTGTTCCTCGGTTGTGGGCCGGGGACTTCAACCGTGTGCTCGATGTGCAATTAGACCGACACCTGCGTACTAAGCTGCACATGACGGACGCCCTACGTGTGGTGGTAGGGCACTTACACTGCATGGATGCATGCCGTGCAAAACACCCTGAGGCGCGGGAATTCACCTGCTATGTCCCTTAGCATGAGACTTCAAGTCGGCTCAACAGGTTTTTGGTGTCTGGCATTATGGCGGCTGCCATATTGCAGATCCAAATCCTGGGTAGATTCCTTTCTGACCAGGTGCCATTGTTGCTGGATTGAGGTGTGGGCGGCGCCAGGCCACGGGTCCCCCTTTGGCAGCTCCACCCGGAGATGCTGGGTAGCACACTGTTCTGAGAGAAACTCTACGCAGTGACTAGTTGGTACATTGATACCAATTCTCTGTCCACCTCTTGGAGAGGGCTGGATTGGGACACCATGAAGCTGGTGACGCGTGAGGAATGCTTATTCAGAGTTGATGATGCAAGATGGCAGCTGGAGCTGGCTGAGGGGGTCCTGACGGATCATCAGCGCACAGTGCCAGTGGAAAGTGAGCGTTGGGAGTCCTTGTTGGCAGCGCAGCGGCGGATTGAAGATATCTGGGAAAGGTGGGACTGTCTGACCAGGTGCGAGTACCGACAGCTGTTGCATCAGGAAGGTTATAGGTCGGGGAGATTGCTGGCATGGCTGCTGAAGAGAGAAAGCCCGCTCATACTCTCACCGAGACACCCGGTGAGTACACCGGTCAGCATTAACTCACTTTTATAGGACCACCTGGCAACTGTTTACAGTGGGTGTCCTCTAATCCCCCGGTTGCAACAGGGAGATTCCTGGATGATTTACTCCTCCCACGCCTCACAGAAGCACAAATACAGGGTCTCGAGGAGGACCTTTGGGTGGAGGAATTGCAAGAGGCAATCAGTGCAATGGCGCACTGCACTGTAAGGCTCCAGGGGGGGGGCTTCCGGTAATTATCAGACGTTTGCTGGGCTCCTGCTGCTGCGCCTGCTGGAGACTCTTTGTGAATCCAGACGCAAATGTTTCACTGCCGCACTCTATGAGGGAGGCCCAGATTGTCACGCTCCCGAAGCCTGGCAAAGATTCAAGGGACCCCAGCTCCTACAATACCGTCCATGCGGGGGGTTGACACTAAGGCCCTGGCAAAGGCTTTGGCGATGCATATAGGGCGGGAAGTAACCCATCTAGTCCATGACTACTAATGTGGTTTTATGCCTTGTAGGGGAACACACATGAACCTGCGGAGGCTGTCACATGTACTTTACTCAGTGGCTGGCACAAACCTGAGGGCCGAGGTGGTGGCGTTAGATATTGAAAATGCCTTTGATACTCTTGGATGGTATTATCTCTGCGAAGTGCTAGGGAGGATGGGCCTGGGTTCGGTGTTCCTTTTGTGGATTCAGCCGTTATATACCCAACCTGTGGTGCGGGTCCGAAATGTTAACATGGTCTCCGACTGTTTAACTACTGAGCAAGGTACGAGGCAGGGATGTCCGCTGCCCCCACTCCTTTTTGCCTTGGAAATGGAGACTCTGGCGATTAGGCTACGCAGCGACATGGCTCTACGGTGTGCTGTGGTGGGGGGACGCACCCATGTCGTCTCCATATACGAAGATGATGTATTAATATACATCAGTCACCCAGAGCGATCGGTGACTGCATTATTGGAGATACTGACTGCGTTTGGAGAGGTCTCTGGATTGCGTGTCAACCGCCAGATGTCTGTGCTCTTCCCTGTGGCTGGCTTGGTTGGAGTGGACAATGCTGCTCTCCCTGCAATGGGGATCATTAGGGAGAGCAATCACTCCTGCTACCTGGGCATTCAGGTGGCCCACTCTATCGAAGCAAATTACAGTCTGACTAAGGGTGGGGTTCACGGCCGTCTGGAGGCCTGGATTTGGTTCTGGAATTGCCTGCCCCTTCCCATCATGGGTAGAGTGGCTTTAGGAAGGATGGTTTTGCTCCCGCGCTGCCTGTATGTCCTGCAAAATTACCTCTGCCATATGCTGCGTGCTACCTTTACCAGACTGAACAGCCTTTTGGTATCCCTGGTGTGGGCTGGTCAAGGGAGTAGGGTGAAGTTGGAGGTGCTAAAACTGGACGTGGACCTCGGAAGTGGGGGGCTGGGTCTCCTGGACCTGCAGCTATATTATTTTGCTGGACTGCTACAGTACGCTGCGAAGTGGTGTGCCAATGGCCCAAATGGAGAGAAGGCGCTGCTGGCAGAGTGGGGTGAGGGGGGCGGACCTTCCTGGCTGTCTGATGAGGGGGTTCAAGGGTACCGGTTGATTGCCCGTTTATCGTCTGACAGGTCGTAGAGGTTTGGGAACAAGCGGTTACGCTGGTGCTTCTTGGTGCCCCTCCAATGGTTACCCTGTTTAGGGCAAATACAATCCGTAATGGATCCAACGCAGTGGTACGATGGGGGATGCTGCACAGCTGGGGGCTTGTATCTCAATGGTACCTTCCTCACAATGGAGGAGGCGCTGGAATTCTTTCAATTACGACACGGCCAATTCTTACAATATGCTAAGATTTTGCGCACGGCACACAAGGTCTGGGTCAATTTCCCAGTGGAACCGGAAGATTTGCGGATGCTGCGGCTGGACTCAAACTCCTTCAGAGGCCTGATCTCCCGCATATACAAAGCCTTGATCGCCGACCACAGGGTAGATGTGACTGTAGTTTATGGCAGGTGGTCGACCAAACTACTGGAGCCCCTCACAGAAGTTGACGGGCAGATTTTGCCAGTGGACAGTGAATGTCAGGAGTCCTTGTTGGCAGTGCACAGGTCCAGGAGGTTGCCAGCAACGCCCGGTTCACGTTCACCCAATTTTTTCATTTACACCCCACCTATTTAAATCCTCAATGACTGCATAGATTTAACACCACACGATCCCCCGCTTCGCCCGCTGTAGGGTGGAGCCAGCAACTTTCCTCCATGTGACTTGGGTTTGCGCTAAACTGCGAAACTACTGGGACAGGATATTGCATGAACTGCGGGAGATCACACAGGTCCAGATAGAGACCTCGATCAAGCATTGCTTGCTGGGTGTGTTGCCGATCCCGAAACGAGGGACACGGAGGAAAAACAGGTTCGCCCTGTTGGGATTGGTTCTGGCTAAACGGTGCCTCGCTATCCACTGGGCGCGTCCCAGTACCTCCACGGTGGACAGATTAGCGCGAGTGGGGATGGCAAAGGAGCGGAGGTTAAGACTGGTCTGCATGGATGAGAATGCGGAAAGGGATTTTGAGGTGACATGTTGGAGGGTTTGGTGGCCAAGAATCCACGGCCAGCCTCCCCTTCTGAGAACTCACCGGTTGGGGACTCTGCAACGTCATCGGTGGAGATAAAGGATGGGGCCACTGATCCCTGATTGGTGTGTCTGCCAATGTTTTAACTGATGGGATGAAGAGGGCATCCCCTTTGGGTTGGGCTCTGGGTATCCTTGGGCCCCATTGCATTTCGCCCCCCCCCCGCTCTGTCCCCCTCCACGTTTTCTCCCTGGTTCTCTGACTCTACTCACTTCTCACGGATGTGGGTCCAGGGGAGGGAGAGCACACAATGGGTATCTGCTGCCACTGTTGTGATTGTCTTTTAACATCTTTGTGTTTCACATGTGATGGAGCAGGAATTCGAGAAAAGAAACCTGCTCAAATTAATACCCCCATAATACATACTAACAGTAAGTAGTAATAGAAAACTAACGTGCACCTTACATGAACACGAGGGAAAACTGCTTTGCGCATGCATTAACGTGAGAACGCATGAAAGAACTAAAAACTGTATTTACATTATGCTTTGAAAGAAACGAGAAATAATGCATGAATAGGCCGCATTTTCTATTCGCTATAGTGGGCTGGATGAACTCCATTTTGCTTATGTTGTCAGAAGGAAGGGAGGGGGTGAACGGAAGAGTGAATCTGTTCTGACAAAGGCACGCTGAAGCGCTGAGCACAGCGAGGAGATGAGAGGGTGAAGGCCAATGTGATGATCGTCTGCCAAACTACGTGACGGGTCGTGGGATACAAGGACTTTTCCTGAAGACATTGCTCGAAAATGTATAAAAATGTAACCTGTAACAGATCATATGAATGTACAATGTTTGAGATGGTGGGAACGGGCATAAAACAAAGAATAAGCCTAAAAGTGAATGAAGTCACCATGGTGTGATATTCCACCCCCAAAGTCCACCAATCAACTGTCTAGTTACGCTGAATGTTTCAACTAATGTGGGATGGACATGTAGGTTTTAGGGTATAACTGGGGTGCCTTTAGGGGTGTGGTTTTAGGCTTGTTTTGGAGAGGCTGAGAGAGGGGAGATGCGTCGCAGTCCGTCGGTTTGCAGAGAGGCCTAGCTGTTCCTGTCCTGATCCTGTCCCTGAAATCTTTGTCCCCTGACTATTTCGGGGAATCCCACCACGACTTAGGCCTGAGGGGTGGTTTTCACTACAAATCCGTTGGGTTTGTATCATTCTAACTCATTCTTGCATAATTTACTTGAAAGTGTATTTTTGTCTCTGAAAACTTTTGTCTCTTTATCTATCCACTCCTTCATGCAACATTGTCATTGCTTATTGATGAGTTTGTTTAATTTGATTTGCTGATGTTTTCTCTCCCTTTGTGAGTTCATTGTTTGCATTTGTGACCGTATGCATTTGAGCATTTTATTCTCTGATTTTGAAAAAAAAACTTTAACTTCGAGAGTTTGTGGTTATTTAGTTTATAAATGATTAATTAGATAAAAGAGTATCATTACCATCAACTATTCAACTAATTGGTTCATCGACCAAGTAGAGGAAAAGTTGATATATGAATTAGATAGGTATTTGAAAAATGCCATATATGAACAGATATGAGAAAGAGAATTGAACTTGTATAAAAATTGACCCCAGCGCATCAGGGATTTGGGTGAGTGTGTATGGGCCATTGTTCTGCTATATTATTGAGTATTGATCCCTGATTAGGCATTGGCCGCGTGCTGGATCAGTTTCCTGGTAGCAGAGGACGGTTTAATTATTGATTAGTTTGGTGATGATTATTGATTATATGTTCATAACACAAAAAATTAGTGTCTTGTTCTATGTTGTTTAGAAGAACAGGTACGGAGTTACCTGAGGAATCCCGGAATGGAATTAGCCTGAAATAGGCAGAAGAAGAGTGTGGTAAAGAAATCACGCTGCAGAAGTACTTTGTCTGTTGTAATAATAACAAAGCTACGGAGGGCTGAAGGTGTTATATTTAGGGAAATTTCGTATGTGAGTTGAGTGTCTGAAATAGCGAAGGGTCCATTTCCGAAACTCTAGCCTTATCCCCAGGGGAGTACCAAGACCTCTTTTTACACCAAAAAGTCCTCTTGCGAAACTTTGGCCTTATCCCTAGAGGAGTAATAGGTCCACCCGGAGCTTGTTTGAAGAGTAAAATAGCGCTGGACGTTATTAGGACTCGTAGTGAAGAAAACCTCTTTGAAAAAGAGAAAACTCTCTTTATTTAGTGGAACAGACAAGGTAGCATTGTTTTATGTTGTTACTAATCGAATTTTTGATTAAGAGTGCTTAGAAAAATATTGTCGTATTATTTTGTAAAGGGAGTGTCAGTAGAAGGAGTAATACTGACGTCAGAAAAGCCGCGCTGGTATTGGACAAGCAGCGGGCGGGTACTGAGCTGTGATTGGTTGGTTGGTGTGAGCCGCGCTAGTATTGGTTGAGACTGTGCTTACGTAGTGGTGTTCTGATTGGTTGGTTGGTGTGTGTCGCGCTGGTATAGGATGAGAGCTGACAAATAGAATAAGTAGAATTACGGAAGGGTTTCCTTGTTTGTTTTGTTGATATACGTTAGTGTAAAAAGTCAGGAAAATGAAGTTGTTTGAGAAAATAAAGAAATTCTTCAAAAAGGATAAACCGATTGTGACTAGAGAAGGAATTCTTATTCCCCCTCCAGGGACGCCTGCTTCCTATATGATGTTAGAGCAAGGATATCATACGTGTACATGGTTGGAGAATTGGGCAGAGTATACAAAGGATGGTGGTGTTTTAGCTTTTCCACAGCATGGTTCGTTTAATATGAGGATTTTGCAGAATTTGAGAAATAGAATGAATTCATTAGAGCCGAATCCCAGACATGCACAGTATGAAGCATTAGAGGAATAGGAAATAGAAGCCATGGTGAGAGAGAAATATCGAGGAGGTAGGAGATATAGAAATTTAATGTCAAGGTACCCTCTTGAGAGAAAAGAGGACACAATAAAACAATGGAGGAGAGCTGTGGTAACCGAGGGTTTGTATCCAGTTTTTGTTGCTGATGAACAGTCAGGAGGTAAACGTAAAGAGAAGAAGAAGAAGAAGAACATAGAAACTTCAAGTTTACGAAATGATTCTGATGAGTTATTAGAGGATATCATGACCAAAAAACCCCCGCCATATCAAGAAAATTCAGTTGAGGTGACTCCGAATGCACCCTTCATGGGAAATCCATTGATTCCACAGATTGCGGACATGGCTAGGATAATGAGAGAGAAAGAGTTTGAGATGCTAAACAAGGCAAATGTAGAGCAGATTCAGAAAATAAATCAGTTGAATTTAAATGCAGAAGCGTTGACAGTACCAGTTACAATAGGTCCTGTAGTTCCTTTGTTTGGAGAAAACCCAAATACACCTAAAGTACATACATTAGCAGTTCCAATGGGTAATGTCAGGAGCGGAATGGAGACGATAGTCAATGAGAATAGACAAGCCGACACAAATGTTACATTGTTAGATCTTCCAGTTTGTGAAATGATAACAGAAACCCCTAGAAGAGATGTACAAATAAATCCAAGGAGAATAGGGACAAATGTCACTCCAATGACAGGGAGTTCAGCAGGTCCTTCATCAGAAGAATTGAATGATTGGATAAAGGAAAGGGAAAAGAAAGAAACAACCACAAAGTATAAATGTGAGCCAATTGAAGTTAGATTTGGAAGAAATTATTATTGGTACAATCAGTCCAGATAGATTAGGGACTTATTGAGATGATGAATTATTGTTCTTGTGTTAAAGCATTACTTGGAGAGAGAGGAATCTTCATGAGAAAATATCCGAAGCTGCTAGTGAGTATGGAATAGACATAGAAAAGTCAAAGGTGTTGCAGAAATCATACAGATTGGAATTTACTGAAAAGGATCTGGTGAGTTTGAACGCGTCTGGAAAAAGGTTACAGATAAAAGTTGATGAACATTTTGAAGAAATGGGGAGATGTAGATCGATGGAGAAATAGATGGGTGAGAAAGAAGGAAGAAGCAGCTAGTAAAGGAGTGTCTATGTTCCCGTTAAAGGAAACGGAACAGGTTGAAAGGGCGTGTCCGATGAGAGAAGTACCAGGTGGTGGATACGTTCATGTTCCTTGGTCAAGGCAGGATATATTATCTTTCACGAATGACTTCCCCAGACTAAGAGAAAAACCCATTGAATGGTACAAACAGGTAGAAAGGTTTGTAAAGGTTTCGAAGGTTCTGTTGAAGGATTTAGATGGGTTGTTTGAAATTGTTGTTCCGGCAGATTTGTGGACAGAAAGTAAGATCACTGTTGATTGGCCAAAAGAAGAATACCCCAGAGATCCTAAAACAGGTGCACCATCCGAGGAGGTGATGAAAAAGCATAATCAGGTAATCACTTTCTTGAAAGGAAAAATGTCCCCTAAGGAAACAGATTGGGTTAAGATAGACCGAACGACCCAAGAACCAAAGGAGTCAGTGCATGCCTATTATGAAAGGTTGTTACAAGTATTTAAACAGTATAGTGGATTCGAAAATATTGGAGACAAGGATATGGGACATTTTGTGAATCGATTTGTATTTGGATTAAAACCAGAGGTTAGTAATATGATTCAGCAACATTTGATTTGTTGGCAGAGCAAAACAATAGATGAAATTTTGAGATATGCGAAGTATTGTAGCGATGATATTGAGTCAAGACACAATAAACTAAAGGAGAAAATGATGTGGGCACAAGTGAACGTAGCAGAGCAACAAGAGGTAAATAGCAATTCCCAGACAGGTTATCAAATGAATGGTCAGAATCAAAATGGTCAGGTATCGAATGGAGGTAAAGGTAGAGGTAAGATGAGTAAAGAGGAGGCTATGAAGAAATTTCCTTGTCATGCGTGCGGAAAGATTGGACATTGGAAGAATGAGTGTAGATCTGCTCAAAAGAATAATGGGGTGAATCAAAACTTAAATCCACAGATGCAGAATGAGGTGGTTGTGAACCAGCAGCAGCAGGTAGTTACCCCACAATTACAGGTGCCACAGCTCCTATGCCAAATAATGTGAATGCTCAGGTGCAGAGGTACGGTGTGAACACTGGATTTTACGGAGGTGACCAGATCGGTAAGAATCAAAGTGTGCAAATGATTCCGCAATATTGGTTGCAGTGCAAGGAGAATGATTCAGACTCATCTCAATGACGGTGCCTGAGGGGGGAGGAAGAGTGCGTACTTGGCGCATCTTTGGTGGTAGATCAGTCAGGTCCATTTGTCGAAGGAAAGGTGGGAGGTAATGATATTACATTCCTAGTGGACATTGGTGCCTCCCGTTCTACTGTGAGAGCAGCAGAAATTCCAAACCTACCCCTCTCGGGAGAAACTATCCAAGTTGTAGGAGTTTCAAATAAGCATATTAAAACCCCAGTCACAAATCCAATAGAAGTTCATATTGGAAACTTCAGAGACATGCATCGGTTTGTGGTCTGTGACTCAAGTCCAGTAAATCTTAGGTAGAGATTTGTTATGCAAGATGAATTGTACCATCTATTGTACGCCAGATGGTATTGCATTTCAGACTCCTGATGAGGATGTTGAATTCAAAATGATGTTAGCGAAGCAAGGGACAGAAGTGGATGAGTTGTTTTCACTTCTCACAGAAGAGAGTTTGCCTGAAGAATTGAGAAGTACAGTGAGGTCGGATGTATGGGATTTTACAGGAAAAGAAGTTGGTCTAATGACAAACGTAGACCCGATTCAGGTTACGGTGAAAGAGGGTGCTGTGTATCCAAACACTCCTCAGTACAAAATGAGTCTAGAAGTAATTGCAGGTGTCACTCCTGTGACTGATCAAATGATTGAACAGGGAATTTTGAGAGAGATAATGAGTAGTCCTTGTAATTGAAAATGAAATGAAAATGAAAATGAAATGAAATTTGTACTTGTAAAGCGCACTGTTACCCTAGGGTGTCCTGGCGCTGTACGCATACCGCTGTGGAACCCTTCCTGTCTTTTCCCTGTGAAATGTCCACTCCTGGGCACCCCCAAGGTGAAGCCAGGCATCCCAGCGCTGGTGGGGCCGTTGTGGAGATTAAGCAAGCTATTGCCCAGAGTTGCAGAGTGGGACCCATGATTAGAATAGGCACCGAGGCGAGAATTATCAGGTCCGAGGAAATTGAGCCCAAGACCCGCCGAGGCGGGAATTGAACCCTGGTCCCGGGCCAGATCTCTGCATCAGGGTCTGCCGCTCTAACCATTGAGCCACACTTCTCCACAATTCACCCATTATAGGAATTAAAAAGCCAAGCGGAAAATATAGAGTAGTACAGGATTTAAGAAAGATTAATAAGATTGTGGTACCTTGCTGTACCATAGTACCAAATCCAGCGGTCATCCTTTACCAAATTC